>CAUYQG010191531.1:0-31605 GCA_963574415.1 Tarsius wallacei
AAGAAAAAGATAGAACGAAAGAAAGAGAGAGAGAGAGAGAGAGAGGGAGGGAGGGAGGGAGGGAAGGGAGGAAGGGAAGGAAGGAAGGAAGGAAGGAGGGAGGGAGGGAGGGAGGAAGGAAAGAAAGAAGATAAGAAAGGAAGGAAGGACAAATGGCCAATAGGCACATGAAAAGATGTTCAACATCATTAGTCCTCAGGGAAATACAAACCAAAACCACCATAAAATACCATTTCACCCCCCACCAAAATGACTAGAACCAAAATATCAGATAATAGCAAATGTTGACTAGGATGCAGAGAAATCCAAACTATTTTACACTACTGACAGCAACATAAAATGTTCAGTCACTTTGGAAAACAGTTTGTCAATTCCTCAAATGGTTAATCATATTACCATAGACATTTAAAACATTATGCTAACTGAAAAAAAAATACAATCCCTAAAGAACACATATTATACAATTCATTTGTGGAGAATGTCAAAAATATGAAAATCTATAGAGACAGAAAACATGATAGTAGTTGCTTTGGCCTGGAGAGAATGGAAACAGGGGAGTTATAGCAAAGAACAAGAGGTTTCTTTTTTGTTTGTTTTGAATCATAGTCTCACTCTGTTGCCCAGGCTGGAGTGCATTGGCAGCCTTGCCCTTGTAGGTTCAGGCGATTCTTCTGCCTCAGCCTCCCAAGTAGCTGGGACTACAGGTATGTGCCACCACACATGGCTTTTTTTTTATTTTTTATTTTTGTAGAGATGAGGTCTTGTTATGTTGCCCAGGTTAATCTTGAATTCCTAGGCTGAAGCAATACTCTCACCTTGGCCTCCCTATGTGCTAGGATTATAGGCGTGATCCACCATGCCTGACCAGAAATTTCTTTTTGAGATAATGAAAATGTCCTAAAATTGACTGTGGTGATGGCTGAATTTCACACTTTAAATGGGCAAATCTTACTGTTTGTAAATTGTGTCCCCATAAAGTTTTTTTTTTAAGATATGAATTGAGACTTAATTAGACTTGGTTATTAATTGAATATGAGGGACAATGTAGAGGGTGCCAAGGGTAATAGCCAAGTTTCTGGGTTGGCCAATGAGTGAATGCTAAGGCTAGAAAATGAAAAGAAATTGATCTAAGATGGGGGGGGAGAGAGAGAGAGAGAGAGAGAGAGAGAGAGAGAGAGAGAGAGAGATCACCTGCAGGTCAGGGACTTTTAAACATTTTGAGAGGGGAGAAATCACAGCCTCTTTTGAGAATCTTCTAAGAAGTATGGCCCTTCTCCCCACAAAAATGTAAATATACCACTGCCCCCCCACCACCAATAGTTAATCTTGAATAATTCTTGAGGGCTTCCATAGACTTCTGAGCTGAGAATGCCAAGTTTACTCAGGATGGTCAGAGGGGAGTATTCTTCATGCCTTAGCATAAATGAGGAGGTATCAGGGTGGGTATGGACTGGCAGAGACTGACTTTGCAGCAAGACTAGAGACTCTTCCTGGAGGTGAAGCAGTTAGCAATTCCATTTTGTACCATCAAAGGCAGGTGAAGGATAGCAGAAAGGTCCCAGAGAAACACCTCATCCTCCCCTAGCAATCCCCCTAGCTATAGAGCCAGGAGTCTGAACATAGGAAATGAGAGGCTCTGGAATATGGGGGTGGGAAGACAGCACCTTCTTAACCTCTTGTCTGGAGAGGGATGATCTATCTTTGCATAATGCAACATACCTTGGCTTTACAGCTCTTCCCTTTGCTTTGTCTTTAAAACCATTAATAGTAATAGTCATTAATTTTCAGCAGGTGATGTTAGTTATCAGCAAATGTTTTTCCATATTTAATGAATGTTTGCTATAGTACAATAAAACAGAAATGTTTATTAACACAACTAGAAATTTACTTCAGAAAGAAATTTTAAAAAGGTAGATTAGTTACATAAAATGACCAAGATCTAGCGAGGGAACTGCTTCCTGAAGATTTACTTCACAAATCATTTTGAAAACACCCGACTGTGTTAAGGACAATTTATTGACTTTTTTCCGTAAGATTTTCAAACAAGCAAGAATGTTCTAAAAATAATGGTGTGGAACCCAGAGAAAATATTTTCTGTGTGCTACAGGTGAACATAATGATTTTTTTAACTTTCCCAGGCTAAATCATTTCAAAAATAAATTTCATTACTTTCAATTTTTGAGGCATGCTGATTTTATAAAAAAGGAAATAAAGAGAAAGTATTAGGAAGCAAAAATACAGCTAGGGAGAAGAGAGAACGCAGGCCAAGGGTGAGAATGGGGGTGGGGTAAGGGGGTACAGACCCTCCCTGGTAACCAGAGATGGGTAAACTCCAACCTTAGAGCAGTGATGCCACTTGTGGGCCCTCAGATTGGAAAGGACCAAAATGAGTGACAGGGCCGCGCGCGCCAGGACACCACGCGCAGACGCGAAGGGGGGGCGTCTATGCTTGCGGAGGGTGGGGGGGTTCTGTTGACAGGCCGCCGGCCCGAGGAGGGTGGTGGAGAGGAGGGCTAGCTTGGCGGTGACGCGCGTCCCCCACGTGACCCGGAGCTGCAGAGAGACGCAGCTTTTGGTGCAGTCGTCACTCGCGTCTGGCTACCAGCTCCCAGCTGCCCAGCGCTCGGCGGGCTGGCATAGCGCCCTGGGACAGCGGAGCAGGTGAGGGCCCCGGGGCCCGCGCGCCCTGCCCAAGGAGGCAACGGCTCGCCAACCCCGGCGGAGGGCGCAGAACGGAGCCGCGGGTCCAACTAGCTTTCCGACACCCCCACGTTCTTGGGAACAGAAATAGTGGCCCCCAGAGGTGGAGGTGCAGGGGCGGCTGGAGTCCCAGACCAACTAAGAGCGACAGGAAATCGCCCTCGAATCCTTGCGGGAAAACGGTCAACGCCGCGGGGATGCGAGGCGGCCGCGGGTGGGGACGGGAGACGGACGCTGGGGGCGAGGGCGGCAAAGGAGGTCCGGGGCCGAGCGAGGAAGGGGCTGGGGGTCGGCGGAGCGGAGCGGGAGCTCGGTTGCAGCGTTCCCGGCTTCTCTATCCCGGCCGTCTGCAGGTCTGCGGGGCGAAGTGTCGCGGCGGCGCAGCTCGCGGCGAGGATCGGGAGGAGGAGGAGGAGCTGCAAGGATAGGCCCAGGTCGGTGCGAGGGATAGAAGTTGGGGCGAGTGCAGAGCCCAATATGAAACCCCCTCCCAGTTCCCCCATTCCCCGTCCTCCATTTTGGTGCCTGTATGGCTCTGTAGGGAAAATGGTGGGCTTGGGGGGGGGGGGGCGGGGAGGAAGGAGAAGGACCTAGAAGGATGGGGGAGGGCTTAGACTGCGGGCCCCCTAGAGGGCGCACGAAACCTCTTAGGTGGGAAAAATAAAATAAAAAATGAAACAAACAAACGAAAAAAACACGTTTATATCCAGGCCGCTGAATCCTGAGAAATGAGTAGTAGGGCCTCTGTCCTCGGTGCTGAACCTCTACCGAAAATTCACCCCCTTCTTTCTTTCACCTTCTGTCTTCTAGGAGCAATGGAATCCAAAGAGGAACAAGCAGTAAAAAATACTAGCATGGAGAATGCCCAAAAGGAAAATGAAGAAAAGGAAGAAAGGGAGCAAGTTGCTAATAAAGGGGAGCCCTTGACTCTCCCTTTGGATACTGGTGAATACTGCGTGCCTAAGGGAAATCGTAGGCGGTTCCGCGTTAGGCAGCCCATCCTGCAGTATAGATGGGACATGATGCATAGGCTTGGAGAGCCACAGGCAAGGATGAGAGAAGAGGATATGGAAAGGATTGGGGAGGAGGTGAGACAGCTGATGGAGAAGCTGAGGGAGAAACAGATGAGTCATAGTTTTCGGGCAGTGAGCACTAACCCCCCTCATCATGACCATCATGATGAATTTTGCCTTATGCCCTGAATCCTGATGTTTTCTCTGAAGTTAAGAGGGAGACACCTGCTTTCTAAACTCACGTGTTTCTGATGTACCCTTGTTGTAAACCTTTTAATGTCACTTGTTTAAGTGGGACTCCTATTATCAGCTTCTAATTGAATGTTGTGTTTTTGACCCAGTCTGTAAGAATTTTGTTAGCAGAAGAATTTTACCTATTGCATGGAAAGATGCTCATTATATATTGTGGAGTTAATAAAGCAGTTTAAAAACGCATTCTCTTTATTTTTATTTAAAAATTTATATTAATCTATTTAATACATGAAGAGAAAACTGCACAAATTTTTTGAAATACTCCAAAATAATCAAAGTAGTTTGAGAATAAATGGAAACAATTTTTAAAACCTTATAAAAGCAATAAGGTTACTTAATAAATACTTGGTTACTAAATTGGATTTCTCAGCCAGGTAAATACACCAGGAATTTTTATAAATTGGACAAGACATTTGCTTCACATGACTGAAATGAGGTCATGAGTGTGTGACCTGTATTTACCTGTTTTTTCCTCCATTCACACCTGTTATGCAGGACCCCATCCTTAGATTTTTCCCTTCAGATATTTAGCAAAGTGTCCAAAGATAGGTCTCACCAGTCCACCATACCTTGCATTCTCCTCAGGACTGCAATGCTTATTGGTCACGCTGCAATTTCTTTCTGACAAGAGATAGGCACTTAACCAAAGTAAAATTAGTAATGACTGAACCAGGAGCTCTACGTTTTTGTCTCAGTTCAGTCCTTTAATAAGTAAATAACCTTGGGTGTGTAACTTCATTTCTTTGGAAAAGATTACTTGCGATTTCTAAAGGAACACTAGATTCATTTAGTAATATCTTAGTATTTCAAAAGGTATGCTAACCTGCCACCTATGTGAGAATCACCAAGGGACTTTCTTGAAAATGTGGACTCTGAATGGGTTTCCAGAACTTCCATTTTTAGCAAGCTTCCCTGGTGATTATGAGGCACATTAATGTCTAAATGGCTACTGGTATGTATATATTATGATCTCAATTCCTAAGTAGGAACCATAATAACTAGAAGAGTATACAGGTGACTATCTGAACTCAGTTGCGAGAATCATTAAAATGTAAAAGGATGAGATTATTTAAGTCTTTTAGATTTACTACATACAAATTTACATTGTTTACATCTTCTGGAATATTGGGTGATTTTGTGGTGTCTCACTGTCGCCCAGGCTGGAGTGCAGTGGCACACTCAGGGCCACAGCAACCTTGACCTGCTGGGTTCAGGTGACCCTTCTGCCTCACCTTTCCAAGTAGCTGGAACTACAGGTGCATGCTACCATACTCAGCTAATTTTTTGATTTATTGTAGAGACAAGGTCTCATCAGGTTGCCCAGGCTGGTCTCGAACCCACGGACTCAGACAATATTCTCATCTTGGCCTCCCAAAGTGCCACCGCACCCAGCTGGGTGATTTTTATTTTTTTATTCAACTGCATGATTACTTGTGCTAAAAAGAAATGCAAGTTAACAGATCCAGATTAAAGAACTCTTCAGTGAGCCATCAACGCACATAAAAATTCCCACTGACAGAACTTAGATATGTAGATTTCATGTTACCCTTGGAATTACCTTGCCCTGGTGTAATTACCCTTCTACAGAGTAGAGGCAAAATCACTAAGTCTTGCTTCTAATCAATTGAGTACAGCAAAAGTGATGGGATGTCATTTCTGTGATTATGTTACAAAAGACAGACTTCTGTCTTGCTAGCCGACTCTTCCTCCCTTCTTCCCTCCACTTACTTTTGCTAGCTCTGATGAAATAAGCTGCCATGTTGGGGAAGCACATACAGCAAGAAACTGAAAGTGTATTTCAGCCAACAGCCAGTGAGAAACTGAGACCCTAATAATTCTTTTTTTTCCTCAGAGGAAAGGAAATGTTTATTTTTCTTGACCCTTTTGAATACAACAACCATAATTTTGCAGGTTTAGTTAAGTTGCAAACTTGACTAATAACATTTCCAGGAGTTCACAATTTCAAGACTAAGGTTCTGATTAAGGTAATATAGTTACCAATTTAATATAAATGAGGTTTTGTAAAAAGGACTAAAAGCAGTCTGGCTTCTTAAGGAAAAATAATATGGTTCTGATGAAACTCTCATTATTAATTATTATTCACGACCCAGGCATTAGACTTAGTAATGTAAGTACACTTCAGTACTGCAGCAGTCAGAGCGGTAGTAAGATCTGGGCCCAAGATCAGAAGGAAGCACTGCTATTTTCTTTGCATATGTTGGTCTTTAGCATGCTAGTATGAGTAAGGTGCTGTGTCAAGCACTGTGATATGAGAAGTGCAGCTGGACGTGATGAAGGCAATGGGATGGTCAGGCACTGACAGGGCACTCTCCCTGTGGCACGTTAGTCACTTCCACAGAGCAGCAGGAGGACTTTCTTATATTAATCATGGAGTAAAGGGAGGTGGCAAAATTCTTCCTAAAGTTATAAAGTTCAGTCTCACTCCTGGACACCACGACTCTGAGGAGGGTTTAATCATCTGTCCCAAGCTCCCTTCATAGCATAGTAGAGCACGTCTGAAAGTAGGCAGGTATACTTCGAATAGATTTCATCACAGCAAGAGTAGTTGCTCCAAATTGCCAGAAGTCTCCCGGTCAATGGTTTCCTCAATTTGAAATCCTGATAATAGTCATGTATTTGTCAAACACCCTTCTCAAATGAGACACACTTCATGCTACAAAGATGGTGATAAACTTTTCTTCATCTGTCCCCCACTTAAGTTCTCCAGCCTGGAATAGAACCTGAGTATCTTGTTCAACTTGAGCTTTATCAATTCCATCATCATGGTCTCTATTAGCCTGAAGGAGAGCCACCAACATCCTCTGGTAGTACCATGTCATCTTCCAGGCTGGAACCATATTCTTCTCCATACACTTGTTTTATGGCTCTTAGTTCCACAGGTGTCCTTGAAGCAATAATTCATATGATTCAGTTCATAGGCATCATAAAGCTGAGAGAGTTTCATCAGAGCCACAATTAATTTTTAAATTTTCCAATTAGCTCTGGTTTCAGGTCATCCAGAAGACTCCTGCCAAACAGAGCTTTAAAAGCTGCAGCAATCTCCTGGGCTGGTACTTTGAGGCGTTGGTAGAGCCAGGATGCTCTCCTCCCAGTGCCCAGGCCTGTCATGGCTTTCCAAAGTGTTTCTGCATCAGCCCGCTTGTCAAATCCAGGGATGTTGGTCACAGTGCCTCTGAGGACCTGTGCCATGGAGACTGGTCAGGTCAGGGGATGGCGATGCAGGACCAACCAGGGGACCCAAATGCCCAAACCTCGAGAGTGGCGGTGCAGGGCGAGTCAGGGATGCCGGGTGGAGAAAGATCTGGGCGACTCCCTAATAACTCTTGAGGACCTGAAATCCTGACAAGACAACAAAAGTAAGTTTGGAAGCAACTCCTTTCCCAGCTTAGTCTTCAGATAAAACTCGAGCCCTGGCCAACATCTTGGTTGCAGCTTTGTAAAAGACCCTGAGGTGGAAGACCCAGATAAGCCACACCCAGATTTCTCATTCACAGTTTCTGGGATAATAAATGTGTGTTGTTTTAAGCTGCTAAGTTTGGGGATAAAAAGCCTTATATCCAACATAGGCATGGGGTCAAACTCAAATTCTAACAAATGCTAAGAGAAAAGCTGATCTGTTTTATGCAATGAAAATTTAGTGAAGGCTGAGGATCACGAAGGAGCGTCACACACACAACCAAGTAACTCAAAACAGTCATTAGATAGTTTGATATCTGCACTTTTAGAAGTCTTGGCTTATACTTATATTTAATTAGATTTGTCAAAATATTTATTTTTTTTTTGAGTCAGGGTCTCACTCTGTCGCCCAGACTGGAGTGCAGTGGCACGATCATGGCTCACCCCGGCTTTGTCCTCTGGGGCTCAGGTCATCCTTCAGCCTTAGCCTTCCGAGTAGCTGGTACTACAGGCATGCACCACCATGCCGGGCTAATATTCTGATTGTTTTGTAGAGACAAGGTCTTATTATGTTGCCCAGGCTGGTCTTAAACTTCTTGGTTCAAGAAATCCTCTTACCTTGGCCTCCCAAAATGCTGAGGTTACAGATGTGAGCCACCATGTCCAGCCTAGATTTGTCAAAATAAACTGTTTAACTCTGGAAGAAAAAAAAATCTGCCAGACTGACAAAGTTGGAAAAAATATGAGAATTATAAGATTATAGGATTACCAGTCACTCCTGTGGTTGAGGATATACCTGCAATGAAAAGTTATATTACAGTACTATGAGAGGAAACATATAATTGAGACAACAGGATGAACCAACAGGCATATGAAAAATCATTTCATCATCCAGTTTGATTGACTAAGGCATAGAGCATGTCACCAAGATGTCATTTTTTGAAAGAAGCACACAATTTATGAGACTAATATAAATATAGTTAAGCCCTTTGTACCCATAGGTTCCATATCCATGGATTTACCCAACTTCAGATCAAAAATATTTGGAAAAACAAATTCCATAAACTTTCAAAAAGCAAAACTTGAATTTACCATGCATCAAGTACTACACTGAATCCACACGAATGAAGTGATGTGTAGACATTGTATTAGGTATTATAAATAATCTAGAGGTGATATAAAGTACTCGTATATGGGAGAATGTACATAGGTTATACACTTGCCATTTTATACAAAAGACTTGAGCCTCTATGGATTTTGGTATCGGGGGAGGGGGTCCCAATTCCCCATGGATATTGAGGAACAACTGTACATAAAAGATATAATTTGTGGGTCCTCAGAGTCTCAAATTTTGGAATGAGGATGTCCTGAGAATTGTAAATGGATAAATTTGATAAGTAATGAATTGATTTTCCATCTCTGTGAATAAATCAAGAAATTGTCTGTCAATATGATATTTAAAAGGTTGAGAATATTTAGTATTCCAATCATTGGCATCTGGAAGTAGTCCCATAGATGCAGGGCAACGGAAGTGCTTTAGGAAGAAAAATGGTAATAATATGTCCACATGAGTGACATATTATTTTAGAGATCCTTTAAGTGGCTTGAGGGTGAAACAGGTAGAAGTCCAAAGACACATTTTAGAAGATTTTAGGGAAAGGAGCTCTTAAATAGATGGCAAAAGTGTAAGATAAGAGGCAGCATAAAAGAGAAGGAAATATGCAAAAACAGGGCAAAAAACAGTGCAGAATGAACTAAAGGAGGTTCTTACTAAAATATTCAGCTAACCTAGTGAGGAAAATGCATTCAGAACAGATATCGATTAATGGATAATTGAGGTACTAAGATAGATTTTTTAAAAAGAAGAATAAAAAGTAGCTCCATTCTGTGAGAAATTTATAGTAAGGTGGTTCAACAGAACTGAAAAATAAAACTGTCTTCTGAATGTCAAAGGAATAAAATTTACCAAACACTATAAATCAGTGCAATAAGCTGAGGGAGGGAGTTAGTGTAAGAGCCTGCATTACAAAAGATAGTATTTACAGAACCAAAGGAAAAAGTAGATGGACAGATAGAAAGGTAAACTTTCTAACACCTTACAGCTATTTCTAAGTAGGATTAGACAAAGGCAGTTGTGTATTGTGTATTAACAATTGAATTTCAAGATCAACTATTTGTAATGTCAGCCTATTTCCACTGCAAAAATACTCCTACTACAACTGATTTCTAGTTACCAACATAATGTCACTTAATGCAGAGTTGAGAAGAGATGTGCACAATTAGCTGTCAAGAGCACATCACAGGCTTAGACGCCTCCCTCATTAATGTGATGAAAACTGGGACAATCTCATGCAAGGAAAATGAAGATGAAAGTGAGGAAATGAAACATCTGTTGTATACGAGATGTAGTATGAACATAAGGGAGGGGAAGATGAAAGAAAAAGAGACAGGCAGACAGAAGCCAGGTGCATAAAATCCTCTTGTGAGCAAGAGGGCCTAGAGAAGGGTGTGTGAAGAGAGGGGAATAGGGAGAGGGAAGGAGAGGGAGAGGGTGGGACAGAGAGGGAGAGAGAAGGAGAGAGAGGGAGAGAGGGAAGGGAAGGGATTGGAGGGAGGAGGGAGGGGAAGAGAGGGAGGGGGAAGGAGTGAAGGGGGGGAGCGGGGAGAAAGAGGGAAAGAGAGAGATTGGTTGATTACCTAGACAAGGATATGTCTAGGCTCCTAGGCAGTTAAAAGGAATGTTCATAGAAGCATGGACTTTGCAGCCAGGCTGATCTCACTTCAAATATTGGCACCATCACTTACAAGCTCTGTGACCTTGAACAAAGTTGAATAAAGTCTCCCTTAGCTTTATTTCTCTTTGTACGTAAATTGTATAAAGTGTTTAACAAGATGCCTGCCAGATACTAAGCTCTCAGTAAATGTTAGCTGTTAATGTTATAATGCATATAAAATGAAAAAATTTGATTCACTAAAAATAAGTAGTCTAATGTTTCAAAGTTAATACAATTAGTGGATTTTTAAAAGCAGTTATTGATCCCAGAGGTCAAAATTTGGTGTAAGAGCGATCACATTTGATAAGCACATAGTTTGTCCTACAAAGTACTGTACAGTTTTTGAATCATTGCTGATATTTAATAATTAATAAATTGCACAGGAAAATCCAGATTTTAGGTTTCCATGAAACACCAGGAGTTTTTGTCAACCGTGGGCTTGCATTGCCACATTTTACCAGTTGACTGGAGGAAGCCCAGTGGTGGCTTCAACTCTTTAGAAAGGTATGTGTTTCAGTTTTACTTTTTTTTACTCAACTTTACTTATTCACATTACTTAATTATCTTCCCGGTCCTTAGAAGCACTTCAATTGCTAGCCTCTAATACATATCAACTGCATTTCAAAAATGATTTGAAGTGATGGTTTGGCAAGTAATTGAGAATCAAGTGAATCTTGGATTTAAGATTTTTTATGTTCCAAATCTACTGTGTACAATAGGGTAACCATGAGCCATATGTGGCTATTGAAAACTTGAAAAGTGACTAATGCATGTGAAGTGAAGACATCCTAAAAGTGTAAAGCACATACAGGATTTTAAAGGCATAGGACAAAAAAAGAATGTGAAATAGCAATAATTTTTATATTGATTGCATGTTGAAATAATAGCATTTTGGATATACAGTGTTAAATAACAAATCATTAAAATTAATTTTATATGTTTCTTTTTATCTTTAAAAATGTGTTTACTATAAAACTTAAAATTAAATATATGTTACCTAATATATTGCTATTGAGCAGCACTATTCCAAATCATTAAGATATAACATTTGTAAATTTTAAAAATCTTATATTTTAAATTGATGATACAAATGATAAACATTCATTTTGGAAAACACAAAGGAGCATAAAAAAGAAAATTTTTAAAAATTACCTTTATTCCAGTAAATATTGTTAAATATTTCAGTTTTTTTCATATTGATGTTTCCACACAAAGCGTAAATGAAGTCTTGTTCTATAAAAACTGGATCATACTGTCTATTCTATTTTGTATGCTCCTTTTTCACTTTACATTTTAGGATAATCTTTTTGCAATATCTTTAAGAACTGTTTGAAACCAAGTTGTTAAATGGATTAACAAATTGAGTATGATAACAATAAAATTAGGAGAAAATATAGCCAATTATTTAATTCAAGTATGCTCAAAGCATTTTTCAGCATATAATTCAAGACAGAACTAAACATAAAAATAACTTATTATTACACAAAAAATAAACTTTTTATAGTATAAATACAGTGTAAATGAACAGAGGCAAATAAAATACTGACAAAAACATATCTGAAAGACAAAGGACTAATATAACTGTATAGTGAATTGGTTCAAATCAGTCAGGGATGGGGAAAACAGAAATAACAAATTAGACCAAAAAGAAATAAAAACAATTTTATGTTTGACCAACAGACACATGGAAAAATTGATAAATTTCATCAGTGTCTTAGCTTGGGCTATAACAAAATTCTGTAGACTGGGTGGCTTAAACAGCGGAAGTTTATTTCTCACTGTCAGAAGGCTGGAGTCAGAGCACCAGCATGGTCTGGTTCTGGGAGGGCTTTCTTCCTTGATTGCAGATGGCTTCCTTCTTGCTGTATCCTGACAGGCAGAAAAAAAGATCCTATGCTTCTTTTTCTTTTTATAAGGCCATTAATCCCCTCCTGAGGGCCTCATCCTCAAACTAATCTAACCCCAAATACTCTCCAAAGGCTCTAGTCTCCAAATACCATCACACTGGGAATCAGGGCTTCAGCATATGAATTGTGAGGGAACACAGACATTCAATTCACATCAATTAGTAATCAAGAAACTTTAAATGATAACAAAAAGCATTTTGAAGTATCAAGTTGGTAAATAATTTTAGTAATAACAGTCAACATTTATTGATCACTTATAATCTAAGTGCTTTCTATGCCTTATTTCATTAACTTCCCTAACCACATCAATTGCATACAGATTTTTTTTTCTGAGTTGGAGTCTCACTCTCTCACTCAGGCTGGAGGACATGGCATGCTCCTGGACACCGCAACTTCGACCTTCTGGGCTCAGACAATCCTTCCACCTCAGCTTCCAAGTAGCTAGAACTACAGCCACCACTCCCAGCTACATTTTGGATTTATTGTAGAGGTGAAGTCTCACCAAGTTGCCCAGGCTGGTCTCGAACACGTGGGCTCAGGCAGTCCTCTCACCTCAGCCTCCCAAAGTGCTGGGAATACAGGCGTGAGCCACCGTGCCCGGCCAGATACTATTATAAGAAGATTAAACCACATACCCAATGCCGCATCACTATTAACTTGTGTAGTTGGAATTTGAACATAGTCTGATTTTTGAATCCATGCCATAACTAGCAGTTTATATCTAGAGGTAAGGATTCAGAAAAACGGGCATTTTCATACAGTGCTGGTGAGAATGTCAACTGGTACGACTCTTCTGGAAGGTAGGTTGGAAATATGCATTAAAAGTCTTACAACAGTTCTATAGCCTTTAACCTAGAAATTCTATGTCTATTACTATATCTCAGGTGAATAATCATACAAGTAAATGGTGTGTACCTGGGCTGTGAAAATATCCAAGTATGCAAGTATATAAATATGTGCAATAATAGAATAAGATGTTTATTTCAGCATTTTAAAAATACCAAAAAAAATTAGGTAAAACTTTAATGCTTATAAATAAGGGGAAATATAGATATATTAAGATGCAATAGTACTCTGAAAAGTTATACAGGTATAATAAATAATGGAGTTGTTCTGAGAAGAATGAAATGGAAAGCTATTTAGAAAATACTGTCATATCGATTATTTTGGATATGGAGTTTTAGCTGTATGGGAAAGAATTCTTTCAAACTGGCTTAACCATTTGAAAAGTTTATGATCTCACATAGTAGGCAGAACAGAGGTAGGTAGGACCGGCTTCAGAGCTGACTGACTCAGCAACTAAATGGTGGCCTCAAGGACTCAGGTTTCATCCATCTCTGGTCAGCTTTTGCCATACCTGGTGTTAGGTTTATCCTAATGTTGGTGGTCACCCATGATGTAACAAGTTGGCTGCTTATGGCAATAGAGTCTACATTCCTCTTTGTTTCTGTCCCTCAGGAGAGAGGGGGAAAACCACTTTCCCAAACATAAAATAAAAGGCTATTCCTTCTATCTGACTAGGCCATTTTAAGATGGCTGTCCACCCTCAACCAGTAATGGCCCTCAGATAAATTTCAGGTCACGACAGGTTACAAATAATTAGAGCCTACCCCCTGAAGACAGTGGTGAGGTGGGATGGGGTAAACATCCAAATGTTTGGAGTTCTGTTAGGGAGGAGGGAGAAAATAGTTATAGAGTAAGCATACACTACACTGGGAGTCCCCAAAATAGGAATGGCCCAGGGTACTATGGACTTTCACGAGACCCTGGGTGGGAAGTAAAAGACAGCAAGAAGATACACTAAATAACCTTTGAAAGGAAAAGAGGCAAGGCCTAAATAGCTGAAGTAATCCAGAAAGTGCTGTCACCCAGGGGGAGCAAAGAAGGAGATGAGAGAGGTTAATGAATATGATCCAGTAAAAGCTCCCCAACTGACAAAAATCTAGTGGATCCCTGGAGCCTGGGGTTTAAAACTAAAACAAGGGGGCAGTTTTTCCAGGGTACTATATCTGATAAGGACACTCACTAGAGCTAAATGGGAGTCATGTGGGTCTGTGCTCACAGGATGTCCAAAAAACCAGTCAGTGAGGAGCAGAACCAAGTGAAAAGAATTACAAAGAGATGCATTCTCTACAGAATTGCCACTCTTGTTACACACATGAAATCTCCCTTTCTATAATCTTGCCCTGCTCCGCGGGCCGTGTTGGACATATCCCTCCCTCTGGAAGTAGGTAGAAAGTCAGCATTGAATGTGATTGCACAACATTCTTGAAAAGTAAACACTTTAGTTGTCAAAGTTTTGAGTCTTACTGAGTTTTGCAAGGACTTCCACTAAGCATTGTTTGTTCACTTGTTAGGCTCCTGACATTCACCACAGCTAGGCTACTCTCTTTCCTTCACTAGCCCTTTCCAGGAAACATTCCAAAACATTCCAATCTTATTCACTATTCAAGGCTGGACCCAGATCCCTCTTCCTCATGACTGCTTCTCTAGCTCTACAGATATTCTCCTTCTTTGATTTTAACTGTGTTGACAAGACCCTATTATTTTATTTTCTCTTCCTTCCTATCTTAAAAGTGTGGGGTATAATTCAGGGTTAGGTACACAAATGGTCTTTATGCAGGTACCCTTGTTGATGAAGTTTGCTTCCCCTCCCCTGGCAGTTTCCCACTGTTGTCAATCCCTTTCTTACAGTATTATGATAATTTTTCAAGGTCCGCTTATGAGTGAGAACATGTGATACTCAGTTCTTTCTTTCTCTGATAGATCACTCAGTATTATAGACTCTAAGCCCATCCAAGTTGCTGTGAAGCATTATTTTTCAATTAATTTTTTCCCAGCAGTTGTTACATGCAGCAGTGGACTTGCTCAGGAATACCATGTTGCTCTCCCACCTCCACTTCATGATGTTGTACATTATGTTTTACGATTGTTTTGAATCTTTCACAGAACTTAGGCCACTGAATAAGTGAACTGGTCCCTCTCTTTCTCCTCTTGCTCTTCTCCAATTCAGTCTTTACATGGCAATCCAAGGAATAGTTTGACAAAGAATTACAGCATGCTCCTCCTCTCAATTATATCCATTGCATTCAAATACTTAAAATAAAACCCTTTAGACCCTGCGTGAGATAGCTCATGGCTACCACTCTCAGCTACTCTCTCCCTCCATTGCTAAACTCCAGCTAGCTACACTGTTCTTTTTTAGTTTTAAATGGGTCAAGGACTTTCCTGCCTTAGAGCTTGTGCACTTGTTGTTTCTCCTTCTGGGACTAACCACACCCTTCTGGCTAACATCTATTTACTCTTTAAGGCTCAGCTTAAAAATCATGCCTACTGAGAGTCCCTCTCTCATTCCCTGGTCTCAGCCATCATGTTCTTATTCTTTTAGAATCCTCTTCTATTTATTTACCATAATTTGGGATCACATGTTTGTTTAGTGTTTCTCTCCCCAACTAGATTGTATATTCCATGCTCAGAAGGACCATGTCTATCTTATTTACCAGGGCATAGGCAGCATCTAGCCCAGTGTCTGACACTTGGTACATCCCCAAAATTGTAGGTTGAAGGCTATGAAATTGCCATTTTGTAGGTCATAACCAGGCACATATCAGCAGCCTCATAAGGTTCAACCTAATACTTCCTGAATAATGAAAGATGAGGCAAGTGAAATGTTGAGAGAAGAGAATAAGAAAGTAGCCTGGGGAATGTTTTACTCTCCCACTAACTTTCAAACATACTCTAGGGTAGGCACAGGAATCTGGCTGAGTTGCTTATCCTGTAACTCTCCCTCTAGAGAAAGGAGTACCTCTGGTCTTTGTCATGAGTGTCTCTCTCAAGTGACTTCCTCAAAGTTCATGCCTAGTGTCCCCAGATCCTTGTGTCCTTGCTCAAGTTCTACTCCTTTCCATCTTCATTCATATTTGCTTCTGCTTTCACAACTCTTTTGGCCAACTATAATAACTCATCAAGGACACAGGGACTTTTTATATGATGTGTCTTTTCTCTCCTTCTTTGCTGGTAAATTCCCAAACATTCTCTACCAGGTCATTATAGTATTTGGTTTTTACAAATGAGAGACTAAAAAGAAGAAATCAAAGACAACATTGTGTGGTGAGTAAACTACTTACCCTGTTTGGATTACAGCATTGAAAAAGAATATATGTAAGGTTTGGAGGCAGGAAGAAACTAAGGAATTTTAGGGCTGCCTCCTTTCTTGCTCCCTCTCTTCCTTCCATATCTAGAAGACATCTAACCAAAGAAGTGAAAGATCTCTATGAGAACTATAAATACTGCTGAAAGAAGTCTCAGATGAGACAAATAAATCCAATACTCATAGATTGGAAGAATCAATATTGTTAAGATGTCCATACTGCCCGAAGCAACCTACAGATTTAATGCAATCCATACTAAACTACCAGCATCATTTTTCACAGACCTAGAAAAGACAATACTTAAGTTCATATGGAAGCAACAAAAGATCTCAAATAGCCAAAGCAATATTAAACAAAAAGAACAAAACTGGAGGTACCACATTATCTGATTTCAAACTTTACTGCAAAGCTACGGTAATCAAAACAGCATAGCATTGGCACAAAAAATAGACACATATACCAATGGGACAGAATAGAGAACCCAGAGATAAAACTACTGACCTACAACCAACTCATCTTTGACAAAGCCAACAAAAACAAGCATTGGGGAAAGGCCAACCCTATTCAACAACTGGCTAACCATATGCAGAAGAATGAAGCTGAACCCTCTACCTATCACCAAATACAAAAATTATCTCAGAGTGGATTAAATACTTAAATGTATAACCCAAAACTATAAAAATCTTAAAAGAAAACTAAGGAGACACTTTCTTGGACATTGGCCTAGACAATAAATTCATGACCAAGTCCTCAAGAGTACAGGCATCAAAAACTAAAATTGACAAGTTGGACCTTATCAAGTTAAACAACTTCTGCACAGCAATATCAACAGAGTAAAGAGGTAATCTACAGAATGGAAGAAAACATACACAAATTATGCATCCAACAAAGACCTAATATCCAGAATCTATAAGGGACTCAAATGAATTGACAGGAAATAAAAATAACCCCATTAAAAAAATGGGGAAAGAACATAAACAGACATTTATCAGGGGAAGATATACAAATAGTCAACCAAAAGTACTCAACATCACCAATCATCAGAAAAAATGCAAATCAAAACTGCAGTGAGATACCATCCCACACTAGTCACAATGACTATTATTTAAAACAAAACAAAACAAAACAAAAAGCAACAGATGTTGGCAAGGCTGCAAAGAAAAAGGAAAAACACCGTTGGTGGGAATGTAAGCTAGTTTAATCCCTGTGAAAAGCAGTTTGGAGATTTTTCAAAGAACTAAAAATAAGTTTACCATTCAACTCAGCAATCCCATTACTGGATATACCCCCAAAGGTGCATAAATTGTTCTACCAAAAAGACACCTGCACATGTATGTTTATCACAGCACTATTCACAATAGCAAAAATGTAACAAACCTAGGTGCTTATCATCAATGGACTGGAAAAAGGAAATGTGGTACATATATACCATAGAATACTATGCAGTCATAAAAAAGCATTACATTATGTCATTTTCAACAACATCAATGCATCTGGAGGTCATCATTTTAGTGAATTATTACAGAAACAGAAAACTGAATACTTTATGTTCTCACTCATAAGTGGGAGCTTAACACTGGGCACATAAGCACAAGGATGGGAACAACAGACACTGGGACCTACTAAAGGGGGGAGGGAGGAAGGGGAAATAGGGGCTGAAAAACCACCCATCAGGTACTATGCTCACCACCTGGAAGGGTGGGCTCAGTTGAAGTCCAAACCTCACCATCACACAATACACCTATGTTACAAACTTGCACATGTACTCCTTGAATCTAAAATAACCCAAAATTTAGGAGACAGCAAATACAGCAGTGGTATGATATTGATACTCATCAGCAGTGTGATGGAAATAAAGGGGAAGGTCATAGAATCTGTCAGGAGAATTAAGAATTGAACAAAATTTGATAATTATAGTCTTGAACAAAAAATATCAGTTACTGGGACAATTTTTGGGGTATCTCAGAAAGGCAGAACTCAGTTTCAGAAAAGAAGTTTTTGACTTTCCTTATTAAAATCATAACTTTGAACTTTTGGTTTCTAGTTCAGCATGTAAGGAGCTTGGAATTTATCACTCCCATTATCATATCAACAAAAAAATAGATAGACTGAAAATCAACAATTCTTAGACCATTGGAGAATTGAGGTTACAGAGCAAACTACTGTCTGTCAAAATTGGAGAGACAGGCATATGTACATAAAGAATCACAGCTGACTTGGAGCAAAAGCCCAGGAGAAGATCCTGCCACTGGAGCCAGTATCACAGTTGGAAAAGTTAAACTGTAGTTGAAAATTGCTGGAAGCTTAGTGTGGAAAATATTAAGAGTTAAAAATTCCAGGTGGGTCCAGTCTTAGCATACCCCCACTTTTGAGGATTTTATTTCTAGAAGTCCTACCAGGTTCTCACAGGGAAAAATCATAAAAATAAAGAAATAAATAGAAACACCGAAAAAATCCACATTGTGCTTCTGTCAAAGGGATGGTAAAAGTAATCATTCTGATACGCACCCAGAACATTCTGTTCTTGTTAACAAGACCTGCTTTCCAATGAAACAAACTTAATTAGAGCAAGGAAAATACCCAACTTCAGCCCTCCCTAGCTTTTCAGGTGCGGGAGGGGAAATATCCAACTCTATCCTCCCCTAGCCTTCCTGACTCCCCTAATAAGCAAGGGAGAACTGAAAAGCAATTGTGAAGGTCACAGCCCAGGGACACACACTCACTAAAAGACTGAAACTTAATCATAGGGCAGTAGAACACTTCCCTTGCCCTACACCTTACCACCAACTCAATTGGGCTCCTGTATAATAACAGAACACAAAAACTGCATATATCATAAGTTATATAAAAAGAAGTCTCAAAAAATTCCCAAAAAACCAACAACAACAAGAAAAATTCCAGAGGAAATTTTAACTTCTGACACCTATAGCTACAGCAAACTGTAAATACAGCATAACTCTTAACCAGATAAATAAACCTCACACTAAAGACTTATGCATCTCAGTTTCTTTTGTCCAGTACATAGTGCCTGTTTTTTTGGAAAAAAAAATTACAAAGCATACTGAAAAACAGAACACAATTTGGAGAGAGAGAGAGAGAATGAATACGATAATATCAACACCAGACTCAGATATGGCAGAGATTTTGGAATTATTAGACCAAAAATTCAAGACAAGTATCATCAATATGGGGGCTTCAACAGAAAATGTGGAAAATATGCAAGGACAGATGGGTAATAAAACATCTCCCCAATAGAGAAACAAGAATTACATCAGATTTCTCTTCAAAAAACCATGCAAAGAAGAAGAGAGTGGAGTGAAGTATTTAAAGTAGTGAAAGAAAACATCCATTTTGTCTAGAACTCTATATGTGGTGAAATTATCTTTCACATACTTCTGAGATAAAGACTTTCTCAGACAAACAAAAGTTGAGAGAATTTGTCAGCATATACGCCTTGCAAAAAATGTTAAAAGATGTTCTTCAGAGAGAAAGAAAATAATATAGATCAGAAACTTAGATCTACATAAATAAAGGAAGAGCACTAAAGGAGGAATAAATAAAGGTAAAATAAAGTCCTTTTTTATCTTAATAGATCTAACAGACAATAGTTTTTCAAAATAATAACGGTAACAATACATTCAGTTATTATAGCTATGTGTAACTGATATGAATGACAGCAATGTTATTGTGAAAGAAGAGAAATTAGAAATACTCCATTTTGTAGTACTTGCACTGTCCATGAAGTTCTATAGTATTATCTGAAAGTGGACTTGTATTAGTTGTAAATATGCATGACAAACTCTAGGACAACCACTAAAAAAGTTTAAAACATATTATTGATATGCTAAGAGAAGAGAGAAAATGGAATAATATAAGGTGCTCAATGAAAACCAGAGAAGACAGATAATGAGTGGAAGATAAAAAATAAAAATAAATAAAAAAACAACAATGGTAACAATTAGAAAACAGTAACAAACACTGTAGATATTAAATCAGCTATACCAATGATAACTTTAAATGTCAATAATTTAAGTGTATCAATTGAAAGAAATATACTATCAGAGTGGATAAAAGAACATGACCCAACTATGTGTTGTCTACAAGAAGTTAACTTTAAATGTGAAGACCTAGATAAAGTAACAGTAAAGGGGTTGAGAAAGATATATCATGTTAACACTAATCAAAAGAGAGGTGGAGTAGCTATATCAATTCAAAAGAGAGGTGGAGTAGCTATATCAATTTTGGGCAAATAAAAATTCAAACAAAGAAAAATTATCAGGGATAAAGAGGAGCACTACATGATGATAAAAGTGTCAATTCTCCAGGAAGACATAGCAATCCTTAATGTGTGTGCATCTAAGAAAGAACATCAAAATATATAAGGCAAAACTGATGAAACTGCAAAGAGAAATAGATGATTACACTATTGTAGTTGGAAACTTCAACTCTTTATTGACAGTAATTGACAGATTCAACAAGCATGATGAAATTAGTAAGGACATAGCTGAACAAAACAGCATCATCAGTCAATTGGATTTAACTGATATTTATAGAATACTTCATCCAATACACTTCTCATCTGACACAAATTAGTCATCAAGAAAGATGATATTCTGAACCATAAAGCATCTTAACAAAATTAAGAGACTAGATATCATTAAAAGAATGCTTTCAGATTACAGTGGAATTAAATTAAAAATCAACAAGAGAAAGCCGGAAAATCCCAAAATACTTGGAGATTAAACAACATACTTCTAAATAACACAAGGGCTAAATAAGTCTCAATAATAATTTTAAAATATTTTGAACTAAGTCAAATGAAATATAATTTATCAAAATTTGTGGAGCTCAGCAAAAGCTGTGCTTAGAGGAAAGTTTATAGACTTAAATACATATATTAGAAAAGTAAAAAGATATAAAATCAATCATTTAAGCACCTACATTAGGAAACTAGAAAAAGAATAATTTAAATCCAAAAGATTTAATAGACTAGAATAGAAATAATAAAAGCAGAAGAATTGAAATAATAAAAATTAAAACAGAAATCAATGAAATTGAAAATAAGAATGTAAAAGAGAAAATAAGTGAAATAAAAGCTGATTTTTTGAGAAGATTCATAAAATTGATAAACTTCTAGCCAGATTAAGAAAAAAAGAGAAAAGACACAATTACTAATACCAGAAATAAAAGAAAGGTCATTGCTACTGATCTCTTGGATATTAAAAGGACAATAAAGAATATTATGAGTAACTTTATGCCTACCAATTTGTTAACCTAGATGAAATTAATAAATTCACTGAAAAACACAATCTATCAAAACTCACACAAGAAAAAATAGATAATTTGAATAAGCCTATATTAAGTAAGGTAATTGAATCAATAATTAATAATCTTCTAAAATAGAAAGCACTAGGCCAGATGGATTCACTGGTGAATTATTTCAAGCATTTTTTTTTAGTTGGAGTCTCATTCTGTATCCCAGGCTTGAGTGCAGTGGCACACCCACGGCCACCGCAGCCTCGACCTGCTGGATTCAGTGATCCTTCCACCTCAGCCTTCCAAATAACTGGAACTACAGGCATGCATCACCATGCCCAGCTAATTTTTTTTATTTATTGTAGAGACGAGGTCTCCCCAAATTGCCCAGGCTGGTCTTGAACTCAGACAATCCTCTCACCTTGGCCTCCCAAAGTGCTGGGATTACAGGCTTGAGCCACTGAGCCCAGCCCTAAATTTGCCTTTTTAAAAATACTTTACCAAATTACCTAGAACCATTCATCTCCCTGCTCATATCAGATGACATGTTTATGTCCCATAGAATATATAAAGGATCAGAGTGCATGGAATTAGCAACAACTGATTTGTTAGCCAAACTAGTCCTAAGAGGAATTCTAGTAACCACTAGGAAGTTACATTTTTACCTCTGCATGTGGATGGAGACTTCTGGGGGTGCTGGTGATATTCTATATTTTGGTCAAATATTTAAAAAAGAATGCATATAAATAAGAATCCCACTACTCATTGACAACCAGTATAAAATAGGCATGATGTTAACATTTCTGCATTTTGGTTCCTTCATTGATTTGAAAAAATAGTACCCTATAAGGTAGTTTGCTGTAAGGATTCAGTGCTTTCCTATAAGTTTAGAAGTGTGCCTGTCACAGAACAAGGGCTCAATAAATACTGTCACGACTATGGTCATGTCCATTATTCTCTATGCATGCATATAAATGTACACACATGTAAATGGAATATATGCTTTAGTCAAACAGAATTATATTGTATATACTGTGAAAAAACATGCAGAGGACCCTTCTAAAAACTCCAGAATTTATTTATTTAAAAAATTGTGTATCTATTCTTACATGTTTAAATTTCAGTCACCTTCAAAGTACTCTCTGTTTGATACAATACACCTATCAAGACACTTTTTCCACTGCTCAAGACAGTATTTGAACTTGTCCATTTTGGTGCTTTTAGTGCTTCAGCTGTTTTTTTGTTTCACCTCTTCCACATCAGCAAAATGTTTCCCTTTGAGGATTTTTTCATCTGGGAAACAACAAAAAAGTAGCTTGTGGGGAGATCAGGTGAATAGGGAGGGTGGGGCATGGGAGTCATACCATTTTTGGTCAAAAACTGCTGAATACTCAGCACAGTGCAGACAGGTATCCTCACCCATCATGAAATGGGCAAACACACTGAAAGAAGCTGAAAAAAAAAAAGAAAGAAAGAAAAGAAAATCCACTGAAGTGAAACGCAGCCTCTCACAACAACGCTAGCAGGTACACGGATACAGGTGGGTTCCTAGAACACTTACCTAGCAGAGGAAGCCTGTACTACAAGGGACCCACCCTTCAAAAATAATTCCGGGTCCCCTCTCATATTATTCATTGGAAGACTCCGAACTAAAATCACAACGCAATACAATAACTTCTAGAATGGTTGAAATTAAAACCAACAACATCAACTGTCGGTGAAGATGTAGAGTAAGTGAAACTTTTATACACTGCTGGCAGGAGTGTAAATTTGCACAACCATTTTGCAAGGTAAGCTGAATTTGCACACACCTGATCAGCCTACCAATTTCATCCATACACATATATACTCAAAAATTAATTTATGTGTGCACAAAAATATAGGATCAAAAATGATCATAACAACATTATTCATAAAAACCCAAAGCTGAAAACAACCAAAATGTCTATCAGCAAGAACAAATAAATTAAGTTTGGTGAAGACAAAGATTGAGTTGCTGTAGAGAAATGAAAATGAACAAACTATTGCTAAATGTCGCAACTTGAATGACTGTAACAGACATAAAGAAGCAAGACACCAAAGAGTTCAGATTGTGAGTCTTTTTTTGTGAAGATCAAAACCAGGCAAAACCAATCCGTAACTATCAGAATAGTAGTGAATTTTGCATGGAGGCCGTAGTGGTGATTGGGACACACGAGGGAGTCTTGCGGGATGCTGGTAATATCTTTTTAAATATTTGATAAAAATATGGAACACTAGCAGTACTTCCAAAGGACCTCTTCATATTTCCCAGCCATTACCACCACCACCTGTATCGGGTTGTGGTTTTAAGGGAGTGTTCATGAAGACTAATACTAATGAACTCAGGCCCTGTACAGCTCTGATACCTCATGTTTCTGAGATATTAAGGGTTCAGCTAAAGTTTTTTACTTTATAGGGCAAATGGAAATTTCCTGGTGCTAGTGGTGTACATCTTCTTCTGCACAAGCTGTGGAGACTTCAGGTAAAACTTGTAAATCTTCTCACACTTGGATCCTAAGTCTGAAAGTGACAGTTAATCATCTCAGGACAGAAACTGTAGGCATGGACTATGCTTGCCTAATGGCAAACTAAGAAGTTACCTTGGAATATCCCAGCTCAAATCTTGGCATTTTCTCCCCTTCCTCATCCCCAACATAAAACTATCTAAACAAACAAACAAACAAACAAACAACACAGGAGTCTTAATACTTAGCTAGGTTTGACAACAATCAACTTATAGGGCCTGACCATAGTGTTTGAGGCTCTCAAAGACTTGGCTGATCCTAACTCTCCATCATTTCTCACTTTATCCATTTAAGGAGCCCATACTCCAGTAATACTTAATTATCATAACCGCAAAGTACACTGTGCATGTTCTCTCTTCTATAATGTCAGACTGGAATGTCCTGTGGATACCTTTCCCTTCCCTATTAAGTCCCTACTTCTCTCTTCTTAGCTCAAATGACACCTCCTTGAAGCTTTGCTGACAATTCCCAATCCCACCATTGCCAGGAACCATCCTGTGTTCTGCGTATCCATAGCATGTCACTTGTCCTTCAGGTACATTGTTCTGATGAAGGTAGTATAAGGACTTTAAGGAAAGAATGCTAAATATCAGCAGGTGATAAATCTGTGTAATGAGTACTTTGGTGTCTGTAAAATTATTCTCTTTACTCTATTGCACACATGTATATAAATGTCATATGGCATTTTAATATAGTAGTTGGTGAGAATGTGGACAAGCAGGCACTGAAATATACTGTGGGAGTTTTAAATTTCACAATGTTCTTTGTAGTGCAAATGACATTCATGGAGTTTAATAGAAGTGATGTTGATAATTATGATTTTTTTTGAGTCGGGTTCTCACTTTATCGCCCAGGGCAGTGGCATGATAACGGCTCACTGCAGCCTTAAGTTCCTGGGCTCAAGCCGTCCTACTGCCTCAGCTTCCTGAGTAGCTGGGACTACAGGCATATGCCACCACATTCAGTTAAATTTTTTTTTCTTTTATTATGGAGACAAGGTCTCACTACGTTGCCTAGGCTAGTCTCAAACTGCTGGACTCAAGCAATCCTCCCACCTCAGCCTCCCAAAGTGCTAGGATTATAGGATTACAGGCATGAGCCACTGTGCTCAGCCATGACATTTTTCTAAGAATACAAAACTCCAATGCTTTTCAACAGGAGTAGTGTTGGCATTTTGGAGCATTGTTTCTTTTCCGTGCAGCATCGACCACACTCATTTCCAAACCATTTAAGAACTACTTGCCATTAACTAACTTTTGATACTGTGATACAGTGGAATACTCTGCAGCCATTAAAATAAGTGAGTTGCTTCTGTATATGCGTATCATTTACACATGTGTGAATCTGAGTGATGAAGGTGTTGATATTGCAGACCATCTCTTGCATTGTATTCAAGATTTAGGAAAACTATCATACTTGTGCTTCTGCTTTAAGTAGAAAAAAATCTTAACTAATTCACCCTGACATTATCAGGATGAACTGGCTTTCAAAGGGGGAGGAAAAAACATTTTTTTAAGAGAATTTTACCAAGTCTTGAACTGGATATGTTACATTAACTGCTACATGTTTTAAACCATTGATAATTTTCACAATCACCATTGTTTTAGGACTTGTATTATCATGCAGAAAATGTTTCAAGTTAAAATAAACACAACAAAAAAATCTCTAATGACCATGAAAAGTAACAAAGGTGTCAGCATTAGAAACATTATCACTATCCCATAGGGATTACTAGATTAGTGAACAATAGTTGCTTATGTAAGGAATATCCTGCTTAGAAGTTATATATAATGTATATTTAAAGTGAAAAAAAGCAAGTGAAGAACCATATAAAGCATATAATTTCACTAAAATATATCAAAAGGTATATTTTGCTATGTACATAGAAAATAAAGCTATATACTAAACTGTTTTACTTTCTACATTATCAATTTATGTATTGTTTAAAAATTTTTTAAACAAGCAACTGATAAAGATAATAGAAGTGAAAGGTTATGTAAGATAAATTTTATCTGTGATGAACTGAGTATTAGAAATGTTTGTTAGGAAGACCAATAAGTGACTGTTTTTATATCAATCATGGGTTAGGGTTTCCCTAACTTAACCGATTTTTAAGAATTGCCTGAAGTGACTCTTAAAAATCCAGGTTCCTATACCAAACTCCAGACTGTTAAATTAGCGGAAATCTGCTACTTGTTTAAAAGGTTGTTCTCATTACATTATTTCTACTGCTATTAAATATGGAGGCCAAACTTTACCTGTATGATGACCACTTATCTACCTAATCCTGAATTGTATCCCACATCTTTAAAGTAAAATTTTAAAAAGTCATAAAGTAATAATAGAGTGAGAAAAAACAGAGGCTTCACTAGTTTCTAAATATCAAAATCCTGAATTAACTTAACAATGAAGAATTTCCCAAAAGCAAAAAGAGGATTCCAGTAATGGTTTAAAATATGTGTCCAAATGACTCTGATCTGCACTTTGAGAAGCCATGGGCCAAGATGGCAAGTTTTCAAAGTCCCATGAGTTCATTGCTCCAAGGAGAAAAGGGAACCAAGAAAGGAAAAGAGAGAAGAGGAACAGTGGAGGTCAGAGGTTCACAGTGGTCTGGGCCAATAGAGCACCTAGGCAGAGAAACTAGAGCTGGGGAATGAAAGAAGGGAGGAGGTGAGAGAAGGTAAACATGTTAGCCTCTCTCTTGTGAGTTTCAGAAACACCCAATGAGATACTTCAGGAAAACATGGGTCATCCCAAGCAGCCTTTGGCATGTCTGTCACCTGAATAAACTGAAAAAGGAAAAAGCAATTTAAGTTTTTTAACCTTCTCTAAACAAAATTTTATCTAAATAATTGTCAGGAAGAGAAATCTGCATATTGGTAATATTTCCTAAGTCCTGAAGCTTTGAGAGAGAAGTTATGGATTGTGTGTTTTGTGAGCACATGGTAATACAAAGTAACTAATTTAAGAGTAGTGTCTTCAAAGAGAACAAAACTATTTAATTTACTCAAGGATATTAGAATAATGGAAATACCAATATACAGGCAACCTTGGAAAGTTTTCTACTTGATAACTTGCTATGGAGAAGGCACTTCAACACAGCTCCCATGAATATACTTTTGTTTGAGTCTATAGATAAAAATTCATTATAACCCTTGAAAATCCATTGGTAATGATAAAATGATACCTTCATTCAAATATAGGCCAATTTGTTTCAACTAGTGTTTGATAAGAAACCATTATAAGACAAAAAAACTTTTCAATGGGTCAGAAAGTGAAAAATTCAACAATAGGAGAATTTTTTTTTAAAAGCTATGTCAAGGCCAAAGACACTGGGAGTGTTGATTTGCATCAATGCGTTCTTTTTCTTTTTTGTACCTGAAACCCATGAACTCCAAGGAGAGTTTTAAAAAATTCTGAAATTATAAAACCACTATACTAATAAGACAAATGTCTATTTTGTAAACATAAACATTCACCATTACATAAACATCTTTTTTTTTTTTTTTGAGTTGGAGTCTCACTCTGCCGCCCAGACTGGAGTGCAGTGGCTGCTCCCGGCCACCGCAGCCTCGACCTGCCGGGCTCCAACAATCCTTCCGCCTCAGCCGTCCAAGTAGCTGGAACTACAGGTGCGCGCTACCACGCCCGGCTAATTTTTTTTTTTTTTTGATTTATTTTAGAGATGAGGTCTTGCCAAGTTGCCCAGGCGGGTCTTGAATCCGCGGGCTCAGGCAATAAACATCTTTATTGCATTAATAAGCATGATGATGTTCAAGAGACTCTGGATGTACAGTAAAATGAGAAGAAAAGGAAGAGTAGGACAATATATTGAAGCACCTTCTAACAAGTGAAAATTTGTATATACTTTTTCCATTTAAAAACACAAAAATTTTGTATGAAAGTAAGACGACAATGAGACATAATGTGCATACACCAAAACTCCATTATATTCTTGTTCATTACAACATGGGTTTACACATACCATGTGCTATGGACTGAATGTATGTGTCCCCCCCCAAATTCCTATGTTGAAACCCTAATCACCAATGTAATGACATTTGGAGATGGGACTTTGGAAGTTAATTTGGTCATAAGAGTGAATTTTCATGATGAAATTAGTGTCTTTGTAAAAAGAGATAGAAGAAATCTTGTTCTCTCTCTCTCTCCTGTTTTATTTTGAGTTGGAATCTCACTCTGTCACTCAGGCTGGAGTGCACTACAATCATAGCTTACCACAACCTTCACTTACTGGGCTCAGGCAATGTCCCCCACCCCCGATCTCCTGAATAGATGGGACTATAGGCATGCACCACCACACCTGGCTAATTTTTTTTCTGACATTTTTGTAGAGATGGAGGTCTTGCTATGTTGCCCAGGTTGGTCTCGGACTCCTGGGATCAAGTGATACTCCTTCCTTGGCCTCTCAAAGTGCTGGGATTACAGGCATGAGCCACCACACCCAACCTCTCTCTTTCTCTGCTATGTGAGAACATAACCAGAAGAGAGTCCTCACCAGAAACTGAATCAGCTGTACTTCCCAGCCTCTAGAACCACGAGAAAAATATTTCTATTATTTAAGCCACTCAGTCTATGGTATTTTTGTTATAGTATCATCTCAAACTGACTAAAATATCATGGTTTAAGTAATATTCAAAATATTTCAATTATATCCAGCACACACCTAAAGCTTTTTCCCACTGTATCAGGTATATTAAAGCATTTCATGAAGTGTTTTCATTTAACTACCAGTGAATATACTTAGCCAAATGCAGTAAATATAATTTTATAAAATGTAATAGAATACACTTAAGTAAATTAATTCCAATAAGAATGATTTTGCTGCTATTGTAGATGAAGCTCATACTTTGATGATAATTAGCCATATAGCGATGGTATAAATAAGTTTTTCCAAAATGTGTAAGCATAAATATAGAACATTAATTTCTTGTCATCACATCATGCCTGGGACCCACTGTTACTCCCAACTCTCCCACTTGCCTGGTATCTCAGATCAGGGCATTGGTGTATACAATGCTATGTTTTTCATGTGCCATTACAGTCAGCTAATTTTTTGAATTTCTGTAGAGACAAGGTCTCAGTATGTTGCCTAGGTTGGTCTCCAACTCCTAGGTTCAAACAATCCTCCTGCCTTGGCTGCCCACATAATCCTTGGCTAGGATTATAGGCATGAGCCACTGTGCCTTGCTGATAATGTTTTTAATATTAATGTTTTCTATTTTTTAAGTCAGATTGGCAAGTTAAATATTTCCAGGCATTTTTCATTTCATCTAAATTTTCAAATTATTAGCCTATAATTTCATAATATCTTTAAAAACTTTTCCATAACTTAAAATACTCTTTTTCCCACAAACAGGATATCTGTGCCTCTCCCTAATTTTCTTGATCCATTTTGCCAGAGGTTTCTCTATTATCTTATCTTTTCAAAGTGCCAATGTCCATCATTTTTGATAAACTATTTTATATCTTATCAATTCCATTACTTTCTGTTCTTATCATTAGTATTTCTTTCCTTGACAAGAGTGTAAAAACATAAAATTGTGCTTCATTAAAAAATAATAATTGGACAGTTTTTCAACTACCATTAGGTTTCATTTTATACTTTTTTTGGTCTGGAAATTACAGAGAATCAAAATACTCATTTGCTTGCTTGGAGCACACAGGCAGTTGATCAATTTTGGAGTATCAAATAATTAAGAAAGAAGAAATAATTACAGCATTGAAATAAAATGATTTCTATTACATATAAGCTTCACTTAAGAAAATAGCATACAATTTAGAAAAAAGTAGGAGTAGAAAGAAATATGGACTTTGAAATTTTGTATATCTGAATTCTGCCCTGTCTGTGTAATTTTAGGCAAGTACCTAATCTCTCTGAGCTTCATTTCCGTCATGTATTAGTCAGTGGTGCTGTTTGCCAAGTGATTACTTTTCTCTGCTGGTCCAGACACCTGGTAGGATTATACTTCTTGATCTTCTTGGTTTGGACAGGACCAGGTGTATGACAAGCTTAACCCAATAAATTGTGAGTGATGTGTGCTATTATTTGGGGCTACAGCATATGTTGCTGGTTTGTACCATGGGCTGAACTGTGTTCCCATAAAATTCATATTTTGAAGTCCTAACTCACCAGTGTGATAGTATTTGGAGATGATGAGTTCGGGAGATAATAAGGGTTAGATGATTTAGTTAGATTTGTGAGGTAAATAGGTCATGAGGGTGGAGCCCTCATAATGGGATTAGTGTTCTTATAATAAGAGATATCAGAGAGTTCTCCCTCTCTCTGTCATGTGAGGACACAGTGAGAAGGTGGCCCTATGAAAAAATAAATTTCTGTTGTTTAACCCACCCAGTCTATGATATTTTATTATGGCAGTCAGAGTTGACTGAGACAATTTGAGACCCTCAAAGGCCCTCTCCCCCTCTGGCAAAGTGGCTGGCCATTTTTTGATGGTGGCTGCCTTATCAGTTGGGTCTCTGAGTCTTTCCAATAAAAATCACTCCAACATCCAACATCCCATAAAGGATATGCATCTGATCATTAAGTTACAAAATAATATAATATAATAATCACATATATTATATATTATAATATAAAATATCACAAGTGGCAATTATTCTTTAATCATATGTCATAGACGGGTAGTAACAGTGAGACATAAGCCACTGAGGTTAGGTGGTTGCATATAAGCACAGCATCACTCAGTCTCTCCTGACTCATATATCTCATCTGTAAATTAAAATAACACCCTCTCAGGACTTTCCAGAGGGTTAAATGCGATAACTTACATGAAGCAGTTATCACAGTACCTGACATACAACAAGGGCTCAAAATATGGGGGCTGTAATTATTAAATAATAAAATAGTTTATAGAAAGTATCGAAAATTTGTATAAAATGAGAGGTATTGAATCTGCTCATCATGACAGTCTAGTGTTATCCTGCTTTCAAGACCGGGGCACTTTATTTGTTGCCATAGATAACAATAACTACTTGCAGTTATGCATTTATTTCTTGCCATCATGATATTAAAAGCATACTTATAAATTAGGGGTATCTATAAAGAATGAAAGGTGAAAAGAGTCAAGCAGGAAAGAGATTGACAAATGAAATAAGATAAAATGAGTTAAAAAGCAATAAGTAAATTTTTTAAAAATTTAATCAATATTTTTTATTTTGATATTGTGGGCTACAGTTAAGGGTTAGGTATACAAATATGCTTCGTTCAGGCACCCTTGTTGATAAGGGGTGTCTCCCTGTCCCCAGACAGATATTGACTACCATTAATCCCACCTCCCTTTCCCTCCCGACCCCCCATAGTTTCCCACCACTGTCAGTCCTTTTTTTATATTATTACAATAGATGTTCAAGGTCCACTATATGAGTGAGAACATATGATACTCAGATTTTTGTTTCTGTGAGAGGTCACTCAGTATTATAGACTCTATTTCCATCCAGGTTGCTGCGAAATTCATGATTTTGTTCTTTTTTATGGCTGCGTAGTATTCCATTGTGTATATGTACCACATTTTTTTAATCCAGTCCTCTTTTGATGGACAGCATGGTTG
>CAUYQG010191534.1:0-28583 GCA_963574415.1 Tarsius wallacei
TCCGGTCTCAAACCACAAACCCAGAGATCAAGATATTAATAAAGAGTGTGAATAGAAATGAAGAGAGATAAGAAAAGAATGAAAGTGTTGATAACTGAGAGGACAGCAATAAAGAATACAGTAAACTAAGTAAATAACAAAATAATAAAAAAAATACAAACAAACATGCAAAAAAACAAAACAAAACAAATAAAACCTGATGATGCTCTTATCCTCAAAAATAACCATTTATAAGCAGAAAAACTAAAAAACACTGAAAGAACCCAAATAAGTATGAAAACATAAGCAAAATCAGAGAGAGAGAAAAAAAAGAACTCCTTCTGTGTCAATTTCTGGAACTTCAGATTCCTTTCCCAAGCACCACCGCTGCTTTTGGCTGCCACCATGGTAGGGCATTGGCTCCACGCTTCAGTCCCTCTCCTACCTTCTCAGCTTAGGCTGATTGGGTTGCTCTTAGTGTGGGTCAGACACCCCATGGACTGCTGTGGGTGGGGAGTAAATCAGATCCAGACTCACCCAAGATTGCTGCTGCTGCTTTGCCAAGTCCCTCCACTCCATTCAGATGTGTCCATGCCTGGTCCAGTGTGGAGGAGGGACATCCATCTCTCTGTGTCTGCTCCTGAATTTTCCTCTCTGAATCAGCAATGGTCAATTTCATCAAGGGATGTAGAAATCGCCTCTGGGCCGGGTTGGAGACTAAACAGAGCCAGGTGGGCCAATCTAGGTCTTTGTCTGGTCCCAGGATAGAAAAAATGGCAGCAGTAGATGTCTCTTCGCCACGCCCTCTGCACAGTTTCCTCTGCCAGTGCCAGTCCACTTCCATAGATGGTGGTTTGGGCCAGGTGCCAGGTGCTGAGAGGCACCTAACATCCACAGTCTCCTCCTGAGATACCCCCAAGAATAGCTGAGAATCCTGCACACCAGGGGGTCTGATCTCAGGGCAGTGATGGGTTGCATACACATTCAGAGGGGAGCCCTAGCTGTTTGATTCCAAATCTCCCCTCAGACGGACTTTCACTCACCCAGCTACAGTCGTCTACTCATGCAGAAAGTTTTTATAGACACTCACTCTGCCAGAGCCTTTCACACTCCCATCAGTTTCGTTTCCATCTTGCTTCCTCTGTCTCTGAATCACTGTAAAAACCACCAGGGAAGGTGAGTGAGGGAAATCCAGGAATTCTGTGTTTCTATCACAAAATTTGAAGGCTTCCTGACACTTGTGTGATGCCAGTCTTTCATGGGAAACTGCCGTACCCACAGCTGTGCTCTGCCAAAACCCACATGAAGTACCTATTTCATTTCTAATTGTGTTTATTTGGAATTTCTTTCTCTCACACTTTTAAAAAATTAATCTGACTAGGGGTTTGTCAATTATATGTATCCTTTCAAAGAACCAGCTTTTTGTCTTGTTGATTTTTTTCTGATTTTTTTCCTTCTATGCTCTGAATTTGCAACTTTATCTTGGTGATCTGGATTCTTCTGTTGAAGTTAAAACTTTGGTGGTCCTGTGTTTCAAACTCCTTTAGGTTTGGTGTTAGTCTGTTTACTTGTGATCATTCTGTTTTCTTAGTTTGTGTGTGCAATGCTATGAATTTTTCTTTTAATATTACTTTCATGGCATCTCAGAGATTCTGATGTATCATTGTTTTCATTTGTTTCCAGGAATCTTTTTATTTCTGTCTTGATTTTCATGCTGACCCAGAAGTTGTTTAGCATCATGTTGTTTAGTGTCTATGACTTTGTGTGCTTTGGGGGAATCTTGTTGATGGAGATATTTGTTTTTATTCCACTGTGATCTGAGAAGATACATTGTGTTATTTGAATTTTTGGAATTTGTTTATGGTTAACTTATGTCCAAGAATGTGATCAATCTTGGAGTATGTTTCACGTGCTGATGAGTAGAATATATACTCTGTAGTTGTGTGGTGTAGTGTTCTGTAGATGTTTATTAAGTCCATTTGATCAAGGATGGAGTTGAGGTTCCAGATCTTCTTATTGATTATTTTTGCTTTGATATCTAGAGCTGCTAGTGAGCTATATAAGACTCCAGCTATGACTGTATGAGAATCAATGAATTCTCTTAGTTTACTTAGTAGTTGACTCATAAAATCTGGTGTTCCTGTGTTGGGTGTGTATATGATTAGGAAGGATATTTCTTGTTGGTGGATTGAGCTGCTTATCATTATCCAGTGTCCTTCTGTATCCTTTTTAACTTTTGATGGCTTAAAAACTGCTATGTCTGATATTGGAATATCTATTCCTGCCTTCTTCTGTTTTCTTTTGCTTGAAAATTCATTTTCCATCCTCCAACTTTGAGTCTGTGTGTTTCCTTTGCAGTGAAATAAGTTTCCTGAAAACAGCATATTGCTAAATCATGCTTTTGTATTCAGTTTGTCATTCTATGTCTTCCCAGTAGTGCATTTAGTCTATTAACATTCAGGTTGATTATTGAAATGTGAGAGTTTACTCCTGCCATGGAACTCTTAGAGAGTTACTTTGTTTTTTTGTTGTTTTTTTGTTTTTAATTTTTGTATTTATATGTGTTTGCTTTCATTTTTATTGTAGTTCAGTATTCTCTGTTAACTCAGTGTTTGCCTGTACTTTTGTCTTGAGAATGCTGTTGTTTTTTCTTCTTCTTCTTCTTTCTGTGTTCTAGACCTTCTTAGGCATCTCCTGAAGGGCTGGTCTCAAGGCAGATTGGACTACAGTAAAGATTTTTAATTTCCCATCAATTATGAAACTTTTGCTTTGTGGAGTAGGAAATTCTTGTTTGGAATTGCTTGACTTAACAGTATTAAAAATTGGGCTCCAGTCGCTTCTAGCTGGTAGTGTTTCTATAGATAAGTCTAGAGAGGTTCTAGTGGGTGTTTCCTGGTAGGTAGTTTGACTTTTGTCTCTTGCTGCCTTTAGGACTTTGTCTTTCATTCTTACTTTTTAGAGATGGATTACTATGTGTCTGGGGTTTGGTCTTCTCATGTGATGCCTTGCAGTGTTCTCTAAATATCTAGTGCTTGAGTGGTCATGTCTCTGGGGAGATGAGAATATTTTTCTTGGATGACCTGATAGAATGCTTGTTTCAAGCTGTTCTCTATTTCCCTTTCTGCTTCAAGGATGCCAATCAAACATAGGTTTGTCTTCTTCACATAAACACACATCTCTTGGAGTCTTTGCTCCTTCTTTTTGAGTTTTTTTTTTCCTATGTTTTTTAACAGAAAGACTTAATTCCATATTCTGGTCTTCAAGCTCTGAGATTATTTCTTCTGCTTGGTTAATTCTGCTTCTTATGCTTGTTATTTTGTTATTTATTTCTGGGATGGAATACTTTTTTTTTTCAATATTTCATAATGGACTTAAAAAAATTTGTCAACTCTGCTACAATTTCATTTAGTTTCACTTTTTTTCTTTCTCTTGGTTCCTGTTCATCTTTACCATTCAATCTCTGCTTTCTGTGGCTGTCTTCTGGGGACAGGTCATTCTGGAAGATTTTCATTGTTTGTGCTCCATTGACTGTTTTTTGTTTGTTTGTTTGTTTTTGTTTTTTTATGGGCACTGTCTCTTTAGGGCTCTGGGGATTACCTGTGGCTTTCCATTGATGTTCTTCTCATTTGTGACTGATCTCTTTCTTTCTCTGTAACCCTATCACTCAGTGAGAGAGGGAGAAACATTCACTTCTGCTAGTTGCTCTACCCTGTGTCAGGATATTGTAATTACTGGTTCTTTCTCGCTCTGCTGAAGTAGTCAAATAAGTTTTCAGCCTCTGTTGTTCTGGGAGAGGGTAAACTGACTCATCTTAGAATTCTTCACCCTACTCCTTCACTGAACAGTGCCTCTGACACTATCAAAGTCTGGAACAGGGTGGGGGCTGAAACACCCAGAATCTTGTTTCTGCTATTGTTTTCAGGTCTCTGTGTATACAAAGGGTCCTTTGCTGGGTTTCTTTTTTTGTTTATTTTTATTTATTTTTTATTATGAAGATGTGGGGTACAATTCAGGGTTAGATATACAAACATTGATTATTCGGGTACCCTTGTTGATGAGATATGCCCTCCCTCCCCTAGCAGTTTGCCTCAACTGCCAATCCCATCCCCACTCCCGAGAGTTTCCTATTACTGCCAATTGTTTTTTTATATTATTATAATTGATCAAGGTCCCCTTATGAGTGAGAACATATGGTATTCTGTTCTGTGTTTCTGTGATAGATCACTGAGTATGATTGACTCCAAATCCATCCACTTTCCCAGTCTACAATCTATGGAAAATTTGAGAATATGTTGATAACAAATATTTTAACTTAATATGAAGAAGATATGTAAATGTTTTTAAAATTAGTTAGAATTGTTTTTGGCTTGCAGATTTAGAGATCTAGAAAGAGTATTGCTCCAAACAATATGAAAAAAGAAACACAACTTGTGATATTGTAAAATATGTATCTAGGCTTCATCCCATTTCCTGGCATACAACGCCTAAAATCCTTGGAATTTGCAAAGTGCCACGTTTTGAAATGCTAATGTTGACTAATAACTTCAGTTTGGGACTGGTCACCACATCAGTCTAGAGGATTAGGACTTTCAGTAGCAACACTCCCCCAACATCAGAGAGGGGAGAAGGATTAAATGTCTAATTAATCACCAATAGCCAATGGTTTACTCAATCATGCCTAGATAATGAAGCCTCCATAAAAACTCAAGAGGGCAAGGGGATGCAAAAAGCTTCTGGAGAGCTGAACACATTGAGGCAGGGAGAAAGGTGAAGAACATACCCATATGTGGGGAAGGTGGTGCCTCACAGTTTCATGGGGCCAGAAGCTCTTCTGCTTGGGACCCTTTCAGAACTTGCTCTGTGTATCCCTTCATTTAGCTGGTTGTTTGTAGTCTTTAAAATATCCTTCACAATAAACCGGTGAAGGTGTTTTCCTGAGTTATGTGAGCCACTAGCAAATTAATTAACACCACGAAAAGGTTATGGGAACCCCAACTTCCAGCAAGTCAGAAGTTCTGGAAGTCCTACTTGCAACTGGTGAAAAGGAGGTCTTGGAGACTGAGATTTCAACCTGTGGGATCTGACAGTATCTCTGTGTAGATAGTGTCAGAATTGCATTGAAAACAACCAACTAGTGACCTTTGCAAAATTGTTTACTTTGTTGGTGGGGAGAAATTTTTCAAATTCAAATACAGAGTCTTCTGTGCTGATTTTCATGGTGTGATGGCAGCAGATAAAAAAAATGATTTAAGAATTTTCCTGAAACAGAACAATTCTATGATATCATCAGAGAACCAAGATAACCAGACAAAAAACTGACTTCAAATCTTGAGGAATGAGTTTCTACAGGAAGACAAAGCTGCTTTTTCTTTAGGAATCCTAGTCTGCTCACAGGAAATATGAGTGAGAATTATGAACAAAACATTCTCTGTGGTGCTGGGTCAAAGAATAACAAGTACTGCCAAAATTACCCCAGGCCCATTTTCATTTTTTCTCATATGAAACAAAAGTTTTTATCTGTAGAAAGAAACACACACACACACACATACACACACACGCGCGCACACAATAACTGGAGAGCACTGGTAAGTATCCACTAGAGTTTAGAAGGAGAGCAGCAGCCACTGTTGCAAATCTGTCTTAATCTAACTTTGTAATAAATCTACTCAGTAAAATGGTAGCTTTAGATTGCAGGGGAATGGCAAAAAACTGTAACCTAAAGTTACCAGGGAAACTGAAAACCCACAGTAGCTGGAAGAGACACACAGCAGATGAGAGAGAGAGAGAGAGAGAGAGAGAGAGAGAGAGACAGAGAGAGAGAGAGAATGAGAGGGAAGGAGAGACCTCTACACTTGAGAAAAGGACAAGAATAACTGTGTTCAGAATTACTTTTTGGAGGATGATAGGAACACTTGTGAGACCAAACAGAATGTAGAAACTGAAAATATGCTATTATAAGATTTTTACATTACATAAGAAGTATGATATTATTCAGTGGGATATTTTAATTATTAATATATATGTTAAACTGGGTCACCACAAATTTTAAGAAAAAGAAATACACATAATAAGTTAATAGATGAGATAATAGAATAATAAAAATATTCAGTTAAACTGGTGAAAGGCAGAAACGCAGTAAAAAAGTGGAGCAAAATAAGAAACTTGTAGGTAGATTTATTTCAACCTTGTCAATAAGTAAGTAAAATTCAGTGGCTTAAACCTATCAATGTCATGTTAAATATGTAAGCAAAAGCAAACTGTATTTTTCTACAATAATGTTTTTTATTTATTTATAAGAACACGTGTAAAAATTAAAGGTTTAAAAATATATTGCATGAAAGCATTAAGAAAAATAAACTTGAAGAGCTATATTTATTTTGGGCCAAGTCAAGAACAAAGAATGATATTAGAAATAAATAGAACCCGGGCTCGGTGACTCAGTCTGTAATCCCAGTGCTTTGTGAGGCTGAGGTGAGTAGATTGCCTGAGCCCACGGGTTCGAGACCCACCTGAACAACTTGGTGAGACCTCATCTCTACAATAAATCAAAAATTAGCCGGGTGTGGTAGCGCAGGCCACTGCACTCCAGTCTGGGTGACAGAGTGAGACTCCAACTCAAAAAAAAAAAAAAAAGAAATAGAGATATTCCATATGGACAAAGGGGTCTGTCTTCCAAGAAGAAGTAACAATTCTGAAAGTTTTCTTACATGATAGCAAATACATGAGGCAAAAACTTGCAGATTGAATGGAGAAATAGATAATTTCACAACTATATTTGGAGACTTAAAGTATGCCTCTATAATTAGTTAATAGAATAAATAAGGGAAAATCAGAATTGACATGAATGATCTAAAAATTTTCATCTAATCTGATATAATGGATATTATAAAACATTGTACACAGTAGACTATGGACTTTACACTATAACTTAGCAAATTAACTCAAGCTTCTATCTGAATAATTTAGAGAAAAAGATAAAAGTAAATAAAATGTGTCAGAAGACAGGAAACACTAAATATTAGAGAAGAAAAAAATAGTGAAAATTAATGAAACATACAGCTGGGTTTTTTTAAATCAATAAAATTGGTAAGCTTTTAGCCAAACTGACAATGAAACAAATAAGTAAAGCACAAACCACCAATATAAGGAATAATTAAAAAAAAAAAAACTATTGATCTCACAGACATTCAAAGCATAACAAAGAATACTGCAAACAACTCTATGACCATCAATTTAACAACTTAGCTAAAATGAATGAATTATTAGAAAGAGATAAAATATCAATCAAGAAAAAACATGTACCCTGAATTGTTGCATATATTTAACTAGATACTTTTAAATGCTTTCCAAACTTCAATTGCTACCCTAGCAAATTTCATGTTACACTAGCAAATTCTACTAAACATGTAAGGGCAATATAATATCAATCACACATTCTTTTTCAGGAAATAGAAAAAGAAAGATAACATTCAAGCTTATTTTATGATGTCTTCATTACTCTAGTAGCAAAAACATTGTAAGAAAACAAAATTAGAGATCAACTTTACTCATGAATATAAAAGCAGAAATCCTCAACAAAATATTGGCAATTTGAAATTAGCGATATATTAAGAGAATAATATAGTATGAACAAATAAGATTCATCAAAAATGCAAAGCTAAATCAGTATTTGAAAAATCATGCTGGACATGCTGGCTCATAACTATATAATCCCAGCACTTTTTGAGATTGAGGTGGTAGCATCATTAGAGACCAGAAGTTGAGACCAACCTGGGCCACATAGCAAGACTCCATCTCTTAAAAAATAGAAAAATAATAATAATAAACTGGGTGTGGTGTTGCATGCCTGTAGTCCTAGCTGCTCAGGAATCTGAAGTGGGAGGATTACTTGAACTCAGGAGTAAAAGGTTGCTGTACATTATGATGGTGCTGAAAGAAAAATTGTTAAATCAGTCGATGTATTTCACCACATCGACAGATTACATAAGAGATTTGAGCTGGGCTCGGGGGCTCAGCCTGTAATCCCAGTGCTTTGGGAGGCCGAGGTAAATAGATTGCCTGAGCCCCTGGGTTTGAGACCTGCCCAGGCAACTTGGCAAGACCTCATCTCTACAATAAATCAAAAATTAGCCGGACGTGGTAGTGCCTGTCTGCAGTTCCAGCTACTTGAAAGGCTGAGGCGGAAGGATCGCTAGAGCCCAGCAGGTCGAGGCTGCAGTGGTTGGTAGTGGCCACTGCACTCCAGTCTGGGTGACAGAGTGAGACTCCAACTCAAAAAAAAAAAAAGAAAGAAAAAGAAAAACATTGTGACATCATATCAGTTGATGCAGATATAGCATTTAACAAAATTCAAGATTCATTAATGATAAAACCTCTCAGCAATTTTTTTTTTTTTTCGAAAACAGCATTTATTGAGAGGAAAGAAAATCTCCCACAGTAGGAGGGGACCTGAGGTGGTTGCTGAACTTTCAGGGAATTAAAAATAAATAATAAATCCTGTAATCTAATCAAATATATCTATAGGAAAACATAATTACATCATAATGAGTGATGAGAGACTAGATGCTTTCTCCCTAAGATGGAGAACAAGGCAGTGATGTTCTATCTTACCATTTCAGTCTAACATTTTGTTGAAAGTCCTAGCAATTTTGATGAAGTAAGAAGACAAATTAAAATGTCCACTTTTATAGAGATCAATTAAAACTGTTTCTTTTCACTGAAGACATTTTCATATTTTCATAACCTCAAAGCATCTTTCCTTTAATATTTATCAGTTACTATGGTGATTTAAGCATATGCTCTCAGATATTTGACACTTTTCTCTACAAGAAGTGTAGTTTAACTATCCTCTCCTTGAAGATGGTCTGGACTTCAAGACTTGCTTCTAAAAATTTTAATATGGAAGGTGAAAAATAGTAATTTTCAGTAGAGAAGCCTGGAGGACACAATCTGAAAAAAAGAGATCAAAATTAACATTATCAACAGTAAATCTTGCTGATACTATATAATCTCTGATATGATACAATAAGATAATTTAAAAAATACATGTCTTCCACGGTATTTCAAACCAAATTTGAGACGTTTACAAAATATCTATATTGCAGCACTCTACAAATGTGTCAATGTCATGAATAACAATGAATGACTAAGAAACTGTCAAGATTAATGGGGACAAAGAAAATATTATGACTACATGCAAAATAGTATCCTGGATTGTATCTATCTTAGTTCACTTTTTTGTGGCTATAACAGAATACCACAGATGTGGTAATTTATAATAAATAGACATTTATTTCTCACAGTTCTGCAGGCTGGGAAGCCCAATATTAGAAGGCAAAAGGGCAAGAGGGATCAAAAGAGCAAGTGATTAAACTTGTACCCTCAAGTCATGTTATAATTGGCACTAATCAGTTCATGAGGGTGGTACCCTCATGATCTAAACATCTCCCATTGCACTCTACCTCTCAACACTTGTTGCACTGGGGTATAAGTTTCCAACCCATCGTTTTTGGGGAACACATTTACATTGTAGCTGCATCCTACAACAAAAAAGAGGACAATGCAGAAAAATCTGGTGTAATACAAATAAAGTCTAAGCTTTAGATAATTATTTTGAAGAAATACTAACTTCTTAGTTAAAAAATGCAAACATTAGGAAAAGCTGAATGAAAGGTATAAAAGATTCTTTGTTATAATTGTTAACTTTTCTGTAAATCTAAAACTATTTCAAATTAATACATTTTTAAAAGTAATAGAAAATAAAATGTGCATTATGTGTCTTTATAATTAACCATAGCTAGAATAATGAACTCTCCATATCTAGCACAATTTAACAACCCATTAGAAGCTTTTAGTGCATAGGTGTTTCAACATTTGGGTGCCTACATTTAGAAAAGAGGCATTTAGTTAAATAGCTAGAATAATTAAATTGTAGTAGTAAAATCAAAGGACATCTAACTCATTCTACAAAGTTTTGAGTTTTTAAAATCCTTTCTCACATTAAAAGCTTCTGATATTTATATACCTAATCCATATTTACATTGCGATTGTAATACTGAACTAAATTTTAAATCACTTGAATGCTTTAATTATAATGGTTATCTTTGAGACACCCCTTACACTGAGAAATGATAATCTTTTGATTAATATTCTCACCAAATATATTTCTTCTCTCTTCTCTTTCTACAGGATCTTCCTTAAAGATGGTATAAGACAGTGATTCAGATTACAAATTACTTTAGTCAAACAGACTACTTTAGATTCAAATTTCATCATGCAGAGGCTGCATAAACTTGAACATGCAACTATGCATCTTTTCATCATACTTTTCTTCTTCCTGAATGGTGATCATGATGCTGATGATATTTATCACCTAGAGTTAGAAAATTAGATAATAATACATATAAATTGCTTACAAAAGTGAATGATAGATAGGGCTGTGTAAAGATTAGTTGTCATCATTAAATTATGTTCCCAAATGATATGGGCTAAATTTTGTCTCACCCAAATTAATATGTTGAAAGCTTACCATCCTTAACTGCATTTGGAGATAAGGACCTAAAAGGAGGTATTTAAGGTTAAATATGATTATAAAGGTGAAACACTAATCAGATAGGAATAGTGTCCTTATAAGAAATGACCAGATGTTACTTATGTGCATTCTCTTCTTCATTCTCTCTCTCTCTCTTTCCATGTAAATACACTGAAGAAAGTCCCTGTGAGGGCATAACCAGAAGGCAGCTCTTTGTAAACTAGGAAAAGTACCCTTACCAGAAACAAAATCCTGGTGGAATCTTGATCATATATTTTAAAACCTTCAGAATTGAAGGAAAATGTGATGTTTAAGTTATGCTGTCTCTGGTATTTTGCTATGGCATACTAAGAAGACTAATAAATATTTTGGTACCAAGAGTAGTTCTAGCAAAGTGGAAGTTTTTAAGGATGAGTTTACCAAATTGGATCAAAGATTTCTGGAATTGACTCTCTAATTTGTTTAAAATTAAAGATGTTAATGACTCTGCAGTAGTTAAAAAGTGAGTCCATAGAGATATGCAAAATATCCCCAGTAGATTATTCTAATAAGTCATTTTAAAAAAGCAAAGACCTGGGTAATTGTATAAAACACTTTTAAACATTTTTGGCAAGGTAATAAATGTGCAGGCATAAGTATTTTATTACACTTAATTTTATTGCATTTCTTAGATATTGCATTTTTTGTTTAAAGAACAAAGGCTTGTGGAAACCTTGTCTTGATCAAGTGTATCAGCACCATTTTTCTAGCAACATATGCTCATTGTGTCTCCGTGTCACATTTTCATAATTCTCGCACTATTTAAAACAATTTCATTATCATTATGTCTGTTATGGTTATATTTGGTTAGTGACTTTTGAGGATACTCTTGTAATTGTTTTGAAGTGTCATAAACTGTTCTCATGTATGACAGCAAACTGAATCAATAAAGGTTGTGTTCTACTTAATCCACTGACTAACCATTGTCCCATCTCTCTCCTTGTCCTTGGGGCTCCATATTCTCTGAGATATAACAATATTGAGATTTGATATTAGGCCAGTTAATAACCCTACAGTGTCCTCTAAATGTACTAGTGAAAGAAAGAGGAACACATCTCTCATTTAAATCAAAAGTTAGAAATGATTTACCTTAATAAGGAAGTCATGTCAGAAGCTGAGATAGGCAAAAAGCTAAACTCGTGAATTCAATATAAAAGTTGCTGAAGAAAATTAAAAGTGCTACTTCAATGAACAAAAGAGTTATAAGCATGCAAAGCAGCATTCTTGTTGATATGGAGAAAGTTTTAGGGATCTGGATAGACAATCATACCAGCCACAGTATTCCCTTAAGTCATAGCCTAATTTGGGACAAGGCCCTAACTCTCTTCAGTTCTACGAAGGCTTAGATATGCAAGGAAGTTGCAGAAGAAAAGTTGGAAGTTAGCAGTGGTTGGTTCCTGAGGTTCAAGAAAATAAGCCATCTTTATAACATAAATGGGAGTTGAAGTAACAAGTAGTGATTTAGAAGCTTCAGCCAAGTTATTCAGAAAATCTAGCTAAGGTAATTGATAAAGATAACCAAAGATATACACAGATTTTCAGTGTAGACAAACCAGTCTTACACTGAAAGTAGATACCATCTAGGGCTTTCATAGCTAGAGAGGATAAGTCGATGCCTGATTTCAAAGGACAGGCTGACTCGGGAGAGGCTAATGTAGCTAGTGAACTTAATTAGAAGCTAATAGTCACTTACCATATTAAAAGTCCTAACGCCTTTAAGGATCATGCTAAATTTACTCTACCTGCGCTCTATAAATGGAACAATAAAGGCTGGGTGGCAGCATATTGGTTTGCAGTGTGGTTTACTGAACATTACAGGCCCACTACTTAGACTTACTTAAAAAAATGCACAAAAGGATACTGCTCATTGGCAATTCACCTAGTCACCTAAGAGCTCTGATGGAGATGTATAAGAAGATTAATATTGTTTCATGCCTGCTAATATACCATCCATTATGCAGCCCTTGGATCAAGAGTAATTTGGCTTTCAAGTTTTATACATTAAGAAATATATTCCATAACGCTATAAGTTCCATAGATAGTGACTCCCCTGATGGATTTGAGCAAAGTAAATTGAAAACCTTCTGGAAAGATTTACCATTTTAGATGCCACTAAGAACATTTATGATTAATAGGAAGAGGTCAAAATATCAACATTAATTGGAATTTTGAAAAATTAGATTCTGCCCCTCAAGGATGACTAAGAGATTTAAAACTTCAGTGGAGTAAACAACGGCAGATCTGGTGGAAATAATAAGGTGACTAGAATTAGAAGTGGAACCTGAAGATGTGACCGAATTGCTGCAATCTTGTAATACAACTTTAATGAGTAAAGAGTTGCTTCTTGTGGATGGGCAAATAAAGCAGTTATTTGAGATGGAATTACATCTGGTGAAGATGCTGTAAGCACTGTCAAAATGACAACACAAATTTTAATATATTTTGTAAACTCAATTGCTACAGCAACAGCAGGATTTGAGAGAACTGACTCTAACCTTGAAGAAGTCCTGTTGTGAGTGCAAAGCTAGCAAACAGCACTGCATGTTATAGAGAAATATTTTGTAAAAGGAAGAGTCAATCAATGCAGCAAATTTTATTGCTATTTTATTTTTTAAAAATTGCTATATCCATCTTAGGTTTCAGCAATTACCACCCTAATCAGTCAGCAGCCATTATTATTGAGGCAAGATTCTTCACCAGAAAAGGATTATGACTTACTGAAGGCTCAGATTATTACTAGTAATCTTTAGTAACCAATTTGTGTGACTTACTTTATTGCAATATTTGCTTTTTTGCAGTGGTCTTAAACCAAACTAACAATATATCAGCATTATGCTGACAATAAAAGTAGCTGGTAGCTCACATGTCATTGGACAACATTGGGTGGGGGGGATAAGGGAGAGCTCGTGTATTTGACTTTCCAGTTTAAGTAACATATGGAAGAGTCTATATGTACTCTGAAAAAGACCATTATGTCTGGGTTCCTCAGGGCTGAGATTGGCTGAAAATTCTACCCAGAATCTCATACTATTACTGAATTATAATGCAAGCCTTTCACTCTTGTAAAATATTTACTATTAAAATGAAGGCACTGATTATAAAGAAATAAGATTCTGAATGCTGAGATGGGGAATAATGGAAAAATCTTCATGAAGTTGAGTACATTTTGCCCCTGTATTCTAATGAGACTTCTTTGATTGTGAAAGAGATCACCTCATGTTCAGTGAAAGTGGCTTCACCTAAACTGGATCCAGAAGTCAGAACATCAAAGAGGACTCTTCTTGAGCTTTAAGATTTGATGAATTTTTCCTTGCTGGATTTCAAACTTGTTGGGTCCCATTACCCATTTTCTTTATTTCTACTTCTTCCCATTGGAAAAGGACTATCTATACTAAGGATATCTCATGTATTTTAAAAGCACATGATTTATCTGATTTTATCGGTTTTTAGCTGGATAAAAATTTTTTCTCAGGACTAGTTGTACCTCAGGTCTTATTTAGATTTGAGATATGTAGACGAGATTTTGGACTTTAGGATTTAAATGTGATGTTGAAATAAATGAAAAGTTTTGGGGATATTGGGGCAGAGTAAATGTGTTTTGCATGTAAGTAGGCAATGAATTTTGGAGGACTAGTGTGAAAAGTACTAAATTGTGTCTCCCCAAAATATATATGTTGAAGACTAATACTCAATGTGACTGTATTAGGAGAAAGGTTCAATAAGGAAGTAATTAAGCTTAAGACAGGTTATAAGGCAGGGTCCTGATGCAGCGAGATTAGTGTTTTTATGAAACAGACACCAGAAAGCTTACATTATTTATCTTTCCATTTGCAACATACTGAAGAAAGGCCATGAGAAGCCACCATGGTGATCTATAAACCCAAAAAAACAACAAAAAAAACCTCGGCTGGAATCTTGATCTTGACCATTCCAGCACTCAAAGATATGAGAAAATACATTTTGTTTAAGCCATTCGGTCTGTGGTATTTTATTATGGCAGTACAGGTATATTAATAAATACACTGAAGATCATAGTAACTTTTTTTTTTTGAGTTGGAGTGTCACTCTGAGGCCCAGGCTGGAGTGTGTGGCAGTGCCACCCCAGCGTCAACCTGGTGGACTCCAGCCATTCTTCCACCTCAGCCTTCCAAGTAGCCGGAACTACAGGTGTGTGCTATTACACTTGGCTAATTTTTTTTTTAATTGTAGAGACAAGGTCTCCCCAAGTTGCCCAGGCTGGTCTCGAACCGAGGGCTCAGGCAATCCACTTACCTCGGCCTCCCAAATTGCTGGGATTATAGGCTGAGCCACTGAGCCCGGCCAAGATCAGAGTAACTTTCTAAAGACTACTTCTCAACATCACCATGCTGTTCATATCATATCTTTGTTTTGATCTCATATTTAATGAGTGTGTCATTAGAAAAATCTTATGTATAAGTACAGTCATGGAAAATTCCCATTCTATATTATCAATTTAAACAAATGGGCTTCTAAGGCTACGCACAGCACCTCATGCCTTTAATCCACATTTTGGGAGGTAGGGGTAACAGGATTGATTGAGCTCAGGGGTTCAAGACCAGCCTGAGCAACCTGGTGGTACCTCCTCTCTACAATAAATCAAAAAATTAACCAGGTAAGGTAGCACAAAGAAGAATCTCCTGGACCCAGTAGGTCAAGACTGCGGTAGCTGTAACTGTGACACTGCACTCCAGCCTGGGTGGCAGAGTGAGACTCCAACTCAAAATTAAAAAAATGAAAAAAACCAAAATAACATTTTATAGCTCTATATCATCAGAACCTGCAACTCTCACAGTCATTATGGCTATTTGTCATATCTTTATATGTGTACATGGAAAGCAGATTCAATTACATATGATAATTCATATTTTCAGTTTCCAAAGATGCTTAGCTTTCTATATGTTACCTCAACAAAATTTTCAAACTAATATACTATTTCTGTGTTGAATTTAATTTTATTATTTTAATTATTTAAAAATTTTGAATTGAGGTTAGTAATATAAAACTATTCAGTAATAGATATGTCACCACATTTAGAAGCTGGAACAGTTTTACTTGATAATAAGTCATTGTGTGTTACAGTTTCAATTTATTTCAAGCACGTACAATTTCATGTTGATTTCACTTTTTGTAAATTTCATTAATAGATGCATAATAAATATTGTCAATAATAAGTGACATGAGTAAAATTGTACATCTAAGTAACATATTATTAAAATTATCCATTTAAATTTAACAATAACTTAAAATGAACTTTAGTTATTTATCTTGTTCAACATACTCTTCTCATTTTAATATTCAGTATGGTGTCCTGGTTAACAGAAATCCTTTTTCAAATATTCAAAATGTCATATTTAAAAAAAAATTGGTGATTTGACTAGGACTGTGTCTTAGGTAATGAATGTGGAAATTTGTAACATTGAAGATAAATGAGCAATTATACATGTAAAGGTTCAATTACAAAATATTAACTATATCCCATATACTTAAATATTTGATAATTTTTTTCTCTGTAGTTCTTCAAGCAAAAGTAAAGTGTTTGTTTCACAATACATTTATTTATTCTAAGATTAGAGATAAAATTAACAGTATATTTATAAACTCAATATTAAACCTGAGTTACATTTTATTATTTTTGCAAGGTGTGCCAAAAATGAATGTATTAACCCCTACAGCAGCAATTTTTTTCTTCATAAATTCTGAGCTTTAAGTCTGCAATTTTATCTATTTTTTCATAAATTGTCTGGTATAAGTCATGTTGAATGTAAATCAAATTTAATTTATTGAACATATTGGTGAGTTGAATCATTCTAGCTTTTGGAACATTTATGCAATGATGAAAAAGCAAAGATTAGACAATATAACAGAAATTTGTTAATCTTATCAACAACTTTTACTGAGAAGTTTATATGCATTTCGCTATTCTTAGTGATAGAAACACAGCAGTAAACAAAATAAAGTTCCTACCCTAATGGACTCTGTCCTCAACAATCAAATATTGACAAGGTTTATATGTACAGGCTTTGCTAAGATCTTTCTTTATGTTATGAGGGTAAAATAGATGCATAGGTAAGATAATAAATTAATTTCAGTTACTTCAAATGTAACATGAAAATAACATTTGAAAGTAGCAAATCAAGAGAAAACTTTAACCATCAATGCAGTCTATATATTTGTCTATGATACAATTTGCTTTTGTCTAATTGCAAATGACCCAGGCTGTGATTTCAACATCTTTACCAAAACTCATGTTGAAATTTAGTTGCCACTGTAACAGTGTTGAGAGGCAGAATTTTTAAGAAATAATTAGGTCACAAAGTCTCTATCCTTGTAAATTGATTAATGTCATTATTGCAGAGTGGGTCAGTTATTTTAGAAATGTGTTTCTGATAAAGGGATAAGTTTGGCCCAATTTCCTATCTCTATCTGGCACACTTGCTTGCCCTTCTGTCCTCATGCCTTGTGATAATGCAGCATGAAGGCCTTAGTGGATGCCGGTGACATTCTCTTGAACTCTGAGCTGAATAAACTTTTTAAAATGAATTATGCAGTCTGTTAATACCACATTTTTAGCAGCAAAAAAATGGACTAATCACTAAAATTCTAACAAAAAATGTTTTAAGGAATAAAATCAAACAATGGTAATTGATATGCTTATTTGTGATGTTTAAAAGGAGGCTCATTATGGTTTTGTTTCTTCTCAAATCGTGTGATCAGACACCATTATTTTGCATCAGTATCATTGACATCACCAACCTCATCATCTTTTTCATCAGTATTCTTATTGTTTTCGTCAAATATATATTGAATGCTTTCTATGCTTTTAGTAGGTATAAAGCTATTAAGTGTTATGTGTAGCAGAGAAGGTCCTATCTTCTATTCTTCTCAGTAAATAGATCCACAATTTATTCTACTGATCAAAGCAAACATTTTGTATATATTTTAGACGGCCGCATTGTTATCACATTTTGCATCAAACCCATCAGCAAATTCTATCTCCTTTTTCATCAAGATATATATTGAATCTGACTCCTTTTCACCTTAACCTGTTTAATGCCATTTCAAATCACCATAATTTCTCACTACTTACTACTAAGCTATTGTATTACCTACCCAAGTGGCTTCTCTGCTTCCATTCTTGTTTTCTTCGACTTGTTCTTCATACAGCAGCTGAATGGCTCTCTTATAGCATAAATCAGATAAGGTTGTTTCCCTTCCTATGCTTCCTAGAGGCATCTCTATCATATTGTAATCGTTTCCTATTGCTGTTAAGACAAATTGCCACACACTTTGTTACAGAAGACAACACAAACTTGTTATCTTAAGTTCTGGAGTTCAGAGATCTAAAATAGGTTTTGCTGGACTAAAATCAAGGTGATAGCAGGCTGTATTCCTCGTGGGGCCTCTAGGGTAAAATCTGTTTCTTTGGCTTTTTCAGCTATTCATATCCCTTGGCTCATAAACTTTTTCCATCTTCAAAGGAGAAAAATGTTCAATCTTTTTCATGCTTCATCAATATGACACTGATGATTCTGCCTTTCCTTTCCACATTAAAAACTATTGTGACTATATCAGGATTACTCAGACAATCCAGGATAATCTTATTTAAGATAACCTAATTAGTAATCTTAACTTCATCTGAAATTTTAATTTTCCATATAACATAATGTAAGGTACTTACAGATTCTGGGGATTAGAATTTGGACCACTATTCTGCCTACCATAGATATTCATTACAATTTCGCGCAATCTGCACAAAGTCATCTTTCCAATTTCATTATTTACCACTCTGTGTCTAACTAAATACATATAGGTTATGGTAGACTCATTGCTTCTTAAAAATGTGAATTTTATTCAAATGGTAGAACGTTTATATCATCTTTATCATTCTTCTTAAATAGTCTTTTCCAAGATATATGCTTTAAACTTGCTTTTGCTTCATTTTATTTGTTCAAATGCTTTTTTAAAGGCTTCACCAGCAATTAATATAATATTCTCTGTCACTATCATTTTATTCTGCCTGAATTTTTTTCATAAATATATGTCGTTATTGCTTTTATTATTGTCCATGTCCCTCGTGAGACTTGAAGTATTGCAATGGTTAGTTACTTTTAGATGATAACTGGATTAAGGAATACCGAGATAGCTGGTAAAGCATTATTTCTAGGTATGTCTGTGAGAATGTTTTGGGAAGGGATTGACATTCTAATCAATAGAGTGAGCAGGGAAGATTTGCCATCAACATGGGCAGGCATGATCTACTTGGCTGAGGACCTGGTAGAACAATAAGGCAATGGAAAAGTAAATTTACTCTCTTTCCTGGAGCTGGGACATCCATATTCCCTTGTCCTTGAACATCAGCATACCATGTTCTCCAGCTATTACACTCTGAAACTTGGCACTACTAGACTCAAAACTTGTATCTGAGAATAAAATTTCCTAGATTTTTGTCTTATGACTGGTAGTTGTATCATTGACTTTCCTGGCTCTGAGGCTTTTGAACTTGGACTGAACCAGGCTACCATTATCTCTGATTCTCCAGATTGCAGATGGCCTATTGTGAGACTTCTCAGCCTCTATGTGTACATGGGCCAATTTTCATAATAAATATCTTTATCTATATATCTAATCTATTTATCTTCTATATAATCATCTATCTATTTATCTAACTACCATCATCGGTTATCTATCTTTAGTCTGTTCTGTTTCGCTGAAAAACCCTGACTAATACAAGCATTGTGAGAACCAAAAAGTAATATGCTTTAAGTTCGTTCACTTTGGTGTTCTTATCATCTGCAAGAGTGATTGTTGAAGAGTAGACACTCAAATATTTGTTATAAAAATGGATGAATGTACAAAACAATGCTATTTATGTCAAGGTCTATGGAAGGCATTTCACATTTGATGTCTTATTTAATCCTCACAGTTTTTAATGAGGTTATTTATTACCTATATTTCATAACCAAGAACACTGTGTTTCATAAAAATTAATTTGAGACTACATGATAGCAGAACTGGGATACTTATTTGTACATGTCTAACTCTATATTTCATACTGTTTCACGGCAAAGTCTATACTATTCCCTACAATGTGCTACTTTGCAGAGATAAATAATGCTAAATCAGGGCCTAAAAACAACCACAGTCTTATTGGAAATGTAATATACTTTATTCTAGTGCATAAGTTAGGGTATAGGAAAAAATAGATATAGCAGTACAAGCTACATAGTTTACTCCAATAAAGATTAGTGAAAGTTTGTTGAAAATAAAATTCTTTAGGATTTCAAGAAAGTGAAAAAGGCACAGAAAGTTGGAGTTATTTCACAAAGGAGGTTAATTTGAGCAGTATTAGAAAGCAAAGTTTGTACATTTTATTCTACTTACTTAACTTATGATTCTATGATGATTTACTTTGCAGACAAATTTTCTTGTGTCAAATAAAGATAATACCGAGAGACTTTGGTTATGATACAGTCATAACATTTTATAGTACAGTGGTGCTATACTCTGGTGGAATTATAATCACCAATAATCTTTACAAATACTGTGCCATGAGTAATTACCCCAAAGTTAGAGATTTAATTGACATCAGAATCTTTAAGAGTTCCCCAGGTGATTCTAATAATCAGCCAAGGTTGAGAACCACTGCCATACTATATTGTGGGTGAAAGTACTGAATGAAGATCAGAAGCTTCATCCAGGAATATAAATGCTTTGATTTATTAAATTAATGATTGCTTTAAACTGTGCTTTGTTGAAGAAAGAACATTTAAATAGAAGTACTGTACTGCTTTTAGTCCAATTCCTGTATGTAATGAACATAAAACTAATACATGTGTTTAAATAGCCAATAATTGAGAGTTACTAAACAATGTAAACTAATATAGTTTTATGCAACTAAAATGATCCTTTCATGCCCTCAAAATAAGGTATGACTTACTTTAATCTTCTCAGAAGTAATAATCTTTTTCATTTTCTTTAGATAGAAGTTTTTCCATATGGTTCTCATATAGCAGCAATTTTGTTGAAAATCACAGATGGGATAACAATGTAGCAGGCTGAGCAACTGAGAATAAGCATTGCCTGACATGTTTTAGGACATTTTGCTAGTATCATTTACTTTTTTATTTTTTAGAGACTGCTCCTTCCAAAGTCCCTGTATGTTTTAGGAGTAATGGAGAAACCAGAGTTGATTGCTATACAGGACTGGCTAAGAATGACCAAGATAGATAAGAAGTACTTCTGTAGAGTCCTATTTTAATACCAGTTTGGTGCCAAACAGTTCAATTGCCATTGCTGCCAGAGTTGTTTGAAATACGCAATAGAGAGTAACCCCTCGAAACTAGGACACCCACCCCAGATGAACCTTAAATAGGGGAAGCCCTCTCCTATGTGCTCATAATTGCTGTTGCTATATGAGACCTGGGATGGAGAACTGTCGTTTGCCCCACTGAGTCATCTTGCCTAGCTTATGGATATGTAAGTTATAAAAAGACTCTTAAATCTTTACACTGCAGATGAATTATTGAAGCCATGTCCACAATCACACCTGAAGGGAGTCATGCAGATGGATTTTTTGCTGGTATTCTTCAGTCTGGGCTTGTGGTACCTGCCGGGGACAGTAGCTACCAGGTAAGTTTCATACAAAACAGTATAGTGAATGCAAGTTATTTTCACTTTCTGTTTCTTTTAAAACAATCTTTCCCTTGCAAAACCAGATACTCTGAGTGATAGAATATAACCTAACTTTATTTTAACATGGTTACATTTTAATAATTATAAACACTACTGTAACTATTCTCACCTTGGCCAACAAGCCTAAATATCTCAGAAAAATAAACAAAAAATGTGTGCCTTATCTAATAGAATACATTGAAGACTATATAAAAAATATCATAATCTCCTAATGGAATATCATTAAATATATGAATCTGCTAATTATAATTGAATAACTAAATTTTGTCAATATATATATTAGTGTTTATACATATTTACCACATAAAATAGCAAATAGCACTAAATAAGTATAAATTTCTGTGTTTCTACTTTCTGGTTAAGTGCTTTTGTTAAAACTTAAGAGTTAAAAATCTCCTTAAATCTGTGATTTGCTTAAAAAATAACTTAGTTCTTTTTTATTTTTACATATTTGCTTATTCTATTATATTGAACAATCTTCATTTCTTTGTATTTTCTTTCTATATTCCTCAGATGAGCAATCTGCAATGTGTGATGAGTAAGGCTGTTTTCAAGAGGAATTACAATTGAATGCATAATCTAAACCCATGAAGAAAAATTTCATTCAAAATGAAAAGCAAAGAGAGGTAGAACTACAGTATGAGTAATTTCAGGGCTTTTACAAGCATAGCTTCTCTGTGCACTTTTCAATTCAATTTCTTGTAAGTGACTTATTTTTAAGCAGCAGACTTACACATTACATCTTTACGGAAAAAGCAGAAATGAGAATATGCTTAAAATTATCAGTTAAAAGTTAAAATCAAATGTCAATAGTGTGACTAAGAAACGAAAAACAGTGAGAAAAAAAAGGCAGGCTGTAGATTTGGAGGTATAACTAACCAGTTATCAAGATAGTAGAATATTTCGTTGCTATAGCAAAGGGGCAGCAAAATGGACATTTTGAGATTAACTCAGCAGGTGCAGAAACCAGTCAATGCCTTCGAGCAGCTGCTCTGTACATGTCATTGGGAATTGATGTTTACTTCAAAAACACACCTTAGAGAAAGACTGAGCCAAGTGAATGAACATTCCACTTTTTCATTCAGTTGCTTATTTTCTCCTTTTGCCGCTTTAAGTAATTAAGCAAATTACTTATGGCAACATTTCAGGCTACATTGTTTAATTTTCTGTTAGTCAGCTGTGATCCCACGAATTATTTGATTTACTCTTGAGATAGCTGGAATATTATTAGAAAAAGTAAAAAAGAAAAGATTCTGACATTGTTTTCTTCCTTGAATTTTATTTTCTGGCAGAGTAAATTAAGTTGTGGTTCATTAACAAGTTCAATTCATCTTAAGGATGCCATAAAAACTGAAAAAGTTCCCTAGATTAATAAGAACTGAAATGGGCATAACAATTTGTATATTTTACTTAAAACTTTTAAGTATTTCTTTTTATTCTTTTGCTTTCCTCCTCCGTTTTACTCTACTACTAGTTTTGTCTCGTCGCTTTTTTCTTTATCAATTCCTGCTCTCTCAAATATGTGAGTTTTTGTGTTTTCTTCACAGGGGTGAGGGTGATTGTGGTCACAGAAAACATGCCTGGGTCTTAAATGTGAACTAGAGGATGCCCAGGGAAGTGAGACAGCTAGCAATGGTTGCCCATGCTGTCTTTAGGCATATACACCCTAATGGAAGCATTAGGCATGTTGAAAGTACTGACTTGAACTTTTTAGCTTTTTATTTTTATTTTTTTAGAAAGTAGGATTTATTGAGAAGACAGAGAAGCAGGAGGGGGATCCAAGGGGGTTGCCCAACTTTTTAAAGTTTTAAAAGGAAAGGTAGTATTTACATTCAGAAAGTTTTAATAAAGCCAGGAAGGATAGAAAATATGTAAAGACATTAATATAATAAAAGTTTTTATTAATAAAATAAATTTTATAAGAGGCACAACACCTCTAAATTGGCACACCCATGCAATTTAATTATACATATTTGGTCTGGTTCACCAATTTTAGATATGAAACATAAAAATAAGAAAATAAGTACCATTATAGCAATTTAAATAATTATACTCCAATTTAGAAGAAAATATATTCTTTTCATGTTATTTCCTTGGTAACAACATAAACTCAAATATTAAAGGCTAAATATAACATTTTCTTGTAAGGGGCATAAATGCAATTATTTTCCTAAAATTGCTATTGATCACATGAAATCATTTTAGAAAAGGTCATTCAAATTGGTCACACTCATTATTCAAGAGCCTATTATTTTGATTTGAATTGAAATGAAAATTTCCCATTACGGAGTATATAGAATAATAAATTATGTATTATTAAAATCTCAGCTATTTAGCTTTTAAGAAAAATTGAAAAAATTAACATAAATGAGTTTGAAAAAATTTAGAAATATATTAATATATTGGAATCTTGCTTTTTAAAGTTTCAAGTAAATTTGATCCATGAACATTTGGAACTTGCTTTCTGTGAAAGATGTAGCAGAGATAGCTAATTACAAGTGAAAAATTAAGTTTTTCCTTTCTCTTTAGTATCAGTATATGGGCAGAAGCAGGAATGTATTCAGCTATTTAAATTAAAACAAGACAAAATAAAGCAAAAAATACCTAATTTCTAGGTGACCAGTTACAATACAAGCAGTCAAACATATGTTAAAAAGTCATTGGCTGGGATACTAAAAAAGAGTGCTTACTTGGCTTGCAGGTCCTTTCCTTTTCCCCTTACTTTGTTCTTTCTGGTTATGACTGGGAATTAGTGACTTTTTTTTACATTATGGTTGGCACCTCAGTATTTATGATGTGCTGGCATTGCTTCCTTATTCCTACTTTTGCCCAACAGGTTTTGTCAGGGTTTTGTATTGGTAACATGATGCAAAGTCGTGAACACTTGAGTGATGGGGAGTGAAAGCTGTAGGAGTAGAGTAAGTCTTTGCATTTACTGACTTGAACTTGAAATTAAAGTACGTATTAATGAGTGGAACATTAAGCATGCAGACATGTAATCAAATTTAGATTACATAATTTTTAAAGATTTAGCATTATTTATTTGGGTATGTTTTCTGTTTTTTTAAAAAATAAACATGCCCGATATGGTGGCTCAAGCCTGTCATCCCAGCACTTTGGCAGGCTGAGGCGAGAGAATTACCTGAGCCCAGGGGTTCGATAACAACCTGGGCAACTTGGTGAGACCTTGTGCCTACAATAAGTAAAAAAAATAGCTTTGTGTGGTGCACGTGCCTGTAGCTCCAGCTATCCAGAAGGCTGAGGCAGAAGAATCATCTGAGCCCAGCAGGTTGAGACTGCGGTGGCTGTGAGTGTGCCAGCTTGGGCGACAGAGTGAGACTCTAACCCCCCAAAAAATTAAAAAACAAAAAATAAACAAACATATTAGTATTCTTCATTGCCTTCCATGAGTACTTTTTCTCTAAAAGATGGACACGGTAATAATATCTTATATGTGTTGTGTTTTGTATGTTTTTGTTTATATCTCTTTATGTCTAAAATAGTTTACAATATTTTAAAGATATAAGGCTTAATAAAGTCATTGACAATCTAGATAGCTTTTTTGTCAGTAATATTTTTATTTATAGTTATTTTGCAGTTTTTTTAAATAATTAAGCTTATCCATAATAGTAATGCATTAAACTTAAATAAAACTTTATATTTTCATATATAAATTAGACCCCAGACATCACATGTATACCAGACTTCCAGCTCTAAAGAAGCCAGGAATGGCAGTAACTTATTTTGATGAAAGCATTAAAAAACAAGTGATCTTTTAAAGCTGAAACAAGTTGGACATGATTCTTTCTATTATTTAAATTTGTTTTTAATTTTTAATTTAATTTATCTTAAAGATGTGGGGTACAATTCAGGATTAGGTATACAAGTGGTCATCGTACACTTAAAGTTTGGGCCTACATTTGGTCCCCCCTTTGCCTGGTTTCAGATCAGTTATCCTTATTAATGTTATGCCCTCCCCCTTGATAGTTTCCAGCTACTGCCAATCACTTTTTTATAGTATTATGGTAAATGTTCAGAGTCTGCTTATGAGTAAGAATATATGGTACTCCGTTCTTTGTTTCTGTGATAGATCACTGAGTATTATAGACCCTAAATCCATCCAAGTTGCTGCAAGGTTCATAATTTTGTTCTTTATGACTGCGTAATATTCCATCATGTATATGTACCACATGTTTTTAATACAATCTGGCTTTCATGAGTAACATGATTGGTTCCATGTTTTTGCTATTGTAAGTAGTGCTGTAATAAACATGCATCTACAGGTATCTTTTTAAGAAAGATTTAAGTTCCCTGGGTAAATTCCTAGAAGAGGGATTGGTGGATCATATGGAAGGCTAATTTCTAGTTCTTTTAGAAATCACAACACTGTTTTCCATAGAGGTTGAACTAGTTTGCATTCCCACTAACAGTGTAGAAGCATTTCATTTTCTCTGCATCCTTGACAGCATCTGTTGTTTTTTGTTTTGTTAATGAAGGCCATTCTTACTAGAATTAGGTGTATCTCAATGTGGTTATGATTTGTATTGCTCTGATGATTAGTGAGCTGAGCATTTTTTCACATTGGCTGCTCATCTGTCTACTTTTGAGAAGTATCCATTCATGTATTTTGCCCAGTTTTTAATGGTATTTTTTTTTCTTTCAGCACATTTGAATTCCTTGTAGATCCTAGATGTTAGGCCTTTGTCGGATATGCAGTTGGCAATTTTTTTTTTTTTTTTTTTCATTCTGTGGACTATCTCTTGATGTTTTATTTGGCTTTGCAGAAGCTTTTTGGTTTGATGAGGTCCTACTTGTCTATCTTATCTCTTATGGCATTGGTTTTTAGGATTTTGATTAGGAATTGGTTGCCTAGTCCAATTTCCATAAGGGTGTCTCCTGCATTTTCCAAGATTGTTAAAGTCTGGGGTTTTTACATGTAGGTCTTTGATCCATTTGGAGTTGATTTTTGTATATAGTGATAGGTAGGAGTCTTCTGCATGTGGTCAGCCAGTTTTCCCAGCACCATTTACTGAATAGGTTCTCCTCTCCCCAGTGGTTATTGGTGGAGGCTTTATTGAAGATGAGCTGGTTGAGAAATTGAGGTTTTGCTTCCAGATTCTCTATCCCATTTCATGGGTCTATATGCAGGTTTTTGTACCAATACTAAGCAGTTTTGATTATTGTAGCCTTATAATAATGTCTGGAAGTGTGATACCTCCTGCTTTGTTGCTTTTGCTAAGGATTTTTTTTTGGCTATTTGTGTTCATTTATGTTTCCGTATGAAATTCTGTTTCCAGGCTGGTAAGAATAATGTTGGTAATTTAATGGATATAGCATTGACTCTGTACATTGCATTTGGGAAGATGGACATCTTAACAATGTTGATTTTTCCAATCCCAAATCATGGGATATTTTTCCATTTGTTTTTGTCATCCTTGACTTCTTTGAGCAGCGTTTTGTAGTTTTCGTTATAAAGATCTTTCACTTCTCTGGTTAGGAATATGCCGAGCTATTTCATTTCTTTTGTGGCTATTGTAAATGGGATTGTGCTTTTTATTGGGTTCTCTGCCCATTTGTTGTTGGTGTATAAGAATGTGACTGTCTTTTGCACCTCGGTTTAGTACCTTGAGACATTACTAATGTCCTTTATCAGTGCAAGGAGGTTTTGACAGATTCTCTTGGATTTCAAGGTATACAATCATATTTGTCAGTAAAGAGGGATAACTTGACATTCTCTTTTCCTATTTGGATACATCTGATTTCCTTCTTATGTCTGAATGTTATAGCATGGACTACCAACATTATGTTGAACAGGAAGAATGAGCATTGGTAGCCTTGTCATATTACAGTTTTCAGGAGAATGCTTCAAATTTCTATCCATTTAGAAATATGTGGCTGTGGGTTTATCATAGATGGCTCTTATTATTTTGAGGTTTGTTCCCTTTATTCCTAGGTATTTGAGGGTTTCTATCAAGAAAGGATGCTGATTTTAGAAAAAGCTTTTTCCGCATCTAATGATGTATGGTTCTTGGTTTTACATCTGTTAAAATATTTACTTACATTTTTGTTCTTTCAGATGTTGAGCAAGCCCTGTATCCCGGGGATGAGGCCTACTTGCTGATGGTGGATGATTTTTGAGAAGTGTTGGATCTGATTTGTTAGAATCTCGTTAAGAATTTTTGCATGTATGTTCATCAGGGATATTGGTTTGTAGTTCTCTTTCTTTGTTGAATTTTTACCCAGTTTGGGTATCAATGTGATGTTAGCTTCATAAAATGATTTGGAGAGAGCTTCTTCTTTCTCGATTGCCTAGTCTACTTTTAATAAATTGGTATCAGCTCCTCCTAATATGTTCTGTAGAATTCTGCTGGAAAGCCATCTGGTCCAGGGTTTTTTTTTGTTTGTTTGTTTGTTTTTTGTAGGTAGTTTTCTTATGGCTAAGTCAATTTTCTCTGTTGCTATGTCTATTTTGTATCTCAATTTCTTCTTTTTCAACCTTGGTTGAAAAGGTTGTGTAATGTTAGCATGTCCTCCATATATTTAAGTTTCCAAGTTTATTTCCATACAGGTTTACATACTAATTTCTGATAATCTCTTTATGGTCAAGGATGTGGTTGATCTTGGGGGAAGTTTCGTTAGGGTCAGTTATGACTTGATCTTTTGCATTTCTGATTGTGTTTAATTGGGCTTTTTCTCACTTTTTCTTGGTCATTCTGGCTAGGGGTCTGTCAATCTTGTTTATTCTTTCAATGAACTCGCTTTTTGTTTCATTGATTTTTTTCTATAATATTTTTGTCTTCTATTTCTCCTATTTGAACTTTTACTTTGGTGATCTGTATACTTCTGCTGAAGGTAGGGTTTTGGTGGTCTTGCCTTCCTAGCTCCCCTAGGTAATTTGTTAGGCTGTCAACTTGTTCTCTTTCTATTTTCTTGAAGTGTGTTCATAGAGATATAAATTCTCCTCTTAGTTCTAATTTTGTGGCATCCCAGAGGTTTCAGTAAGAGGTTTATTCATTTTCATTTGTTCCTAGGAATCTTTTAATTTCTGTTTTGATTTCTGTGTTGAGCAAAAGTTGTTCGGCTTCATGTTACTTAGTGTCCATGTCTTTGTGAATTTTGGATGAATTTTGTTGGTGTTAATTTTTTTTTTCCACTGTGGTTTGAAAAGGTGCATGGCAGTCTTTCAATCTTGTAAAATTTGCCTATACAAAGTAGATTTAAAAGAAAAAAATCCTAAAGGCAGAAAAGGAAAAAGGTCAGACTACCTACCGGGGGAGACCAATCAGAATTGCTGCAAACTTATCTGTACCTTAATCTTTAT
>CAUYQG010191535.1:116-30895 GCA_963574415.1 Tarsius wallacei
GGTAGTGCACACCTGTAGTTCCAGCTACTTGCAAGGCTGAGGCGGAAGGATTGCCTAACCCAGCAAGTCGAGGCTGTGGTGGCCATAAGTGTGCCATTGCACTCCAGCCTGGGTAACAGAGTGAGACTCTGACTCCCCCCCCCCAAAAAAGAAAAAAGATAAAGGTCCTTATATCTCTGCTTGAGGATGCTTTCTAGCCACCAGAACATGCTTAACTAATGGATGGGACAGGTTGGAAGTGTTAACTAGTTAATAACCCCAGAAAAGAGCCTCAGCTAATGAGTGATGGGCATTAGTGGATAAACATTCCAGCTTCTTTGTGTCTTGGTGGGTTAGTTGTAAGAGGTGCACCACAAGTCTTTTTGAGGGTGTCCAGTGGTGGTCGAGCTCTATTTCTTATAGTGATAACCTTCTCATCAGGATAGTTTTCCCTAGCACATCTTTGCTGCACTTAAATAAAATAGAAGTAGGGAAGAAAGGGAAGGAGGAAGACGGAAAGAAAAAGAAAAAAAAAGGAAGAAAGGGAGGGAGGAAGAATGAAAGAGAAAGAAAGAAAAAGGAGGGAAGAAAGGAAGGAAAAGAAAGAAGGAATCAATTGGGAAATGAGAAAAGATTTTTAATCTGAGATAATCACATCGTATATAGAAAGATAAGAAAATTAGGAAAGTAGTTTTAAGAGACTTTGTAGTGCATTGTGAATCAATCCTAGTGTGGCACTTTTTTTTTTTTTTAGTTGGAGTCTCACTCTGTGACCCAGACTGGAGTTCAGTGGCCGCTCCCGGCCACCGCAGCCTCGACCTGCTGGGCTCCGGCAAGCCTTCTGCCTCAGCCTTCCGAGTAGCTGGAACTACAGGCGCGCGCTACCACACCCGGCTAATTTTTTTGATTTATTGTAGAGGTGAGGTCTCGCCAAGTTGCCCAGGCGGGTCTCGAACCCGCAGGCTCAGGCAATCCACTCACCTCAGCCTCCCAAAGGCGTGGGATTACAGGCTGAGCCACCGAGCCTGGCCAATGTGGCACTTTTTGATAGAAATTTCAGTACAAATTTATCTCCCAGTAGAATACTTGGACTTATAAACTGCATCAAACATGAGAGATTCAAAACTATGTTAAAAACTTACATCCTAGCTTCAAAAACATGGGGTTGTCCTTTGATGCATGTAAGTTGGGAGTGAGGATAAAAAATGATAAATGCCATTTGATGCTGAAGACTCTCCCCCCCAGTCTGTAATGTGTGTGTGTGTGTGCACGTGCGTGCGCACGTGTGTGTGTGCATATGTGTTCACACTTGCACAGAATTAACCCTACCATGATAACAAGGAAATAGATCCTTCTGTCAGTGGTGGGATAGAGACATATGGTATGATTTATTTTGAAAGGCTAGCCTTAAAGATATACTCACATGGGCATGACAATTACCAAGCAACCTCCACTTTACAACTGACTGAGTCACTTAAAAAAAAAAAAAATTCTAAGAACTACCTGTTCCATAAGATCTTAAGGTTGTTTGTTGATTTATTTAAAATCAATAGAAAGTTCAGTCTCCAAGAAGCCTTGTATTCAAAGTAAAAATGGCTCAGAATCAGTGATTCAACCCAAGCAGAATCAGTGCCTGGAATGTAGTAGGTGTTTATTAAATATGTGCTGATCGAATGCATTACTGGAAACATATCAGTAGGCATATTTACAGCCTCTCCCAGTATAAGGATAATACTATTTTTGCCTGCTTAGTTTTTGAGCCTTTGGGGGACTGAAGTCGGCTTCACTAGAGCATTCAGGAAGAATAGAATGGTTCACATTGGAAAGGTTAAAAGAGTACTGAAAAGGTTAAAGTTTGTTGAAGAAAATAGAGTCAATCCAGAGATGAAGGTGAGGGGAGAGAAGGCATGAGCTGGCACAGACTGATTTTTGAAGGAGGTTTGGGGGGGTGGGTAGCTCCTTTATTTGTGGCACTCACATAGACAGAGACAACAAGAGGGGAAAGCAGCTTTAAGAGACTTTGCGACTTGTTGTAAATCAAATTTTACTTTGGCACTTTTTGTAGAGATTTCAGTACAAAATTTATCTCTGCTTTTCAACTAATTTTCTGGTCTTGGGCTATTTTTATTTTGATACAATGCTGCCTGGAGATTGGGCTTTCTTTTGGTTTTAAATTTAATCTACAGCCCTAGGTTCTTGTAGCATAGACAGTTCTTGTAAATAAAAAAAAGAAAGAAAATTATGATAATTTATTGATTCTAAGACATACGGTTGCCTTAACCTTTCTGAAATCAAATTCGATGCCTTTGAGCTTGATGAGGGGTCATAGTTTAACTGGCAATTTTTTCCTTGTTATTTGGTATATTTTTATTGACATTACATTTCTTGACAGCAAAAGTTGAATACAGTGTTATATAATTTGCTTTAACTTTTAAAGGTTGTGTGGCAAATATTTTCATTATGACATTCAAATTTTCACTTGCCCTTAATAAATCTTCCTCCATAGGTAATTTTCTGGATCCCAGTGGATTCAACTCACATTTATTAGACTTATTTTGTACCCTATTTTTAGGAGGAAGAGAAAAATCTAGGGAAATAAATATTGACATTTAGTTTAAAAAGTAGTCGAATGACCTTCTGAAATCACATAGAAAATAATCAGAACCATTTCCTCAGCAACCTACAGCTATTCAGTAGCCTCAGAAAAAATGATAATTGAGAGAGCCTTCCCAAAACAGAATTTTTGGCTGTTTTAGACACAATGCACTGGAGGCCAAAAATCAAGAAAGGAGACCTAAATCTAAAAATAAACATCCACCCAATTAAAAATGGGTAAGAGTCTGAAAAGCTTTTTCTCCAAAGATGATACACATTGTGGCCAAGATATACAACATCATTAGTCATTAGGGAATTGCAAACCAAAACCACTAGGTCAATCATCAAAAAGACAGAAAACAACAAGTGTGAGCAAGAGATGGGAAGCTTCATCATTGCTTACAATGCTGGGCTGTAAAGCAGTATAGCTGCTTTGGAAAATAGTTTGGCATTTCCTCATTAAAAAAAGTTAAACACAGAGTCACCATATGACTCAGCAATTCCACTCTTAGGTATATACTCAAGAGAACTGAAATCATATTTCCACACAAAAACTTGCATACAAATGTTCATAGCAGCTTTATTCAAAATAACCAAAAAGTAGAAGCAAGCCAAATGTCTATCAAGTATAAATGAATAAATAAAATGTGCATCCAATGAAGTATTATTCAACTATTAAAATAATTAAGTATTGATATATACTTCAACATACATGAGCCTTGAAAACTTTGCTAAGTGAAAGAAGCCAGACACAAAAGTCCACATATTATTTTAATCCAGTTGTAGAAAATGTCCAGAAAAGACAAACGCATGGACTGAAAAAGGATTAATGGCTTCCATCGGCTGGGTAGAAGATATTTGGGGAAGGAAATGGGATGTGTCTGCTAATGAGGAGAGGGCTTCTTTTTGGAGTGATGAAAACATTCTCGAATTAAAGAGTGATTATTAATGAGAAATTCTGCGATTATAGTAAAAATCACTAAAGTGTGTACTTGCCCAGGCTGGAGTGCAGTGGCACGATTACAGCTCACTGCAGCTTTGAAATCCTGGACTCAAGCAATCCTCTCACCTCAGCCTTCTGAGTAGGTGGAACTACAGGCGTGCACCACCATGCCTAGCTAATTTTTTTTTTTTTAATAGAGATGAGGTCTCACTATGTTGCCCAGATTAGTCTTGAACTCCTGAGTTCAGGTAGTCTTCCTGTCTCTGTCTCCCAAAGTGCTAGGATTACAGGTGTGAGTTACCACATCCAGCCTGAAGTGTGTACTTTAACACAGTGTACTTTATGGTATGTGAATTACATTTCAATAAGACTGTTATTTAAAAAATAAATATCCAGAGAGCTCAAAGAAACAACTGAACAGTACATACATGCCAGTGGCGAGAATGGTTTCTGAGTTTACTCTTGTGGGCAAAAAGAGGCTGTTGGATACCCTTTGAATCCAAGGTAAGCCTCACTTTCTCCAACACTGTGGAGAGCCTAACATTTGGTGATTGACCTTTCATCAGTCACTAACTGTTTTATGTTTTGAGATTGGTACTATAAGTCAAAGGCAGAGTGTGGCTTTTATGTGGTCTGGACTTACTGTTATAATAATGATAACTGATACAGGATGTAATGGGAGCACAGAAGAAGGGGCCTGACACATGCTTGGGTGGATCAAAGAAAGCTTCCTAGAGGAAGTTATACTTTTGCTATAAACCAAAAGATGAATAGGAGTTGGACAGCAAGAGGAGGGGACAGAGGGAACGTGTGTGTGCGCACGCGTGTGTGCATATGTGTACGTGTATGTGTGTTTTGGGGGAGGGGTTTAAGAGAAAGAGAAACAGAAATTGTCTCAGTAGTTGAAGGAGTAGTATTTCAGAAGCCCATGAAGTGAAAAGGTTCATAGGCTGCAGTATGATGTATGATACTGGTTTTGGTCACAGTTGTAGAAAACAAAGGAGGAGGAGCAGTTTTAAAGATAACACAAATTCAGTTTGGTGCATACTGTAGGTGGCAGGTTGTATTTTCCAAAGATAGTCATGCCTGTATATTTATTCCATCCCTTATGTTCTTCTTCAGGGTGACCGACTCTGCTCCCAAGGTGAGATGGGGGTCTATGTGTGTTCTCTCACCTTGAATCTGAGAGGGGGCTTATGATACCACCAATGAGTAGAGTCCAACATGAGTGGTGTATGTAACTTCAAGGCTTGGTTCCAAAAATGTTGACAGTCTCTGGGGGCTCTCCCTTGGAATCCAGCTTTCATGTTGTAAAAAAGCCTAGGACCAGGCCTCTCCGAAGAGAGGATCCATGTAGGTGTTGCAGCCCTAAGTCCCAGCTAGCTGCCCACCTGACACAACAGCTACCACTAGATGTGTGGGTTGAGTCTAGCTTGTGCCTTTTAAGCTTCCAGTGGAGGTCCCAGACATCATGGAGTAAGGACAAACCCCCTCAGCTCTGCCCTGTCTGAATTCCTGACTCAAAAAAGCTATGAGAAATGAGATAAATATTATTGTTTGAAGCCCCTCAATTTTGGAGTCATTTGTAACACAGCAATAAATAACAAATACACTGTATTTGGGGTGCCTCTGGGATGTTCATGTAGAACTCACACGTATATGTCTTTTACTATCAATGTTGCAGATTATTTTCAAAAATCTGTTTTATGAGAAAACTTACATCAAGTGCTCTGTCAATTCTTGTCATTTCCACTATTGGTCAAAAAACCTCTGAGTATTTTTCTTTGGTCAAGGAAGAAAGGGAGAAAGGACGGAAGGCTCTATCTCCATTATAGAATTGATGTCAAGTGCAATGCCACTCCCGGGGGTGGAATAACAGCAATGACAATGGCGACCTCTTATACACACATTGAAGCATTTTGATTTCCTGCTCAGGCACAGATGTGCTCTGTCAGAGTGGGTATGATGGCCCTAAAGACTGGCACTGTGCTTGCTGCATCATCCTCCCTGTCAAAAGAAGGTTGGCTCTGACACCAAGAAATAACAGGGGGGTTGCGTTAAGAAATTTTATTGTTTCCTTTGGATTTGTGATGAAAGCACATAAAATTACAAGTGGAAGAAACATCATGCCACAAAATTGCATAGAATTATTACAAAAATGTGAATTATGCATTTTAAATAATTTGAGATAGAAGAACCAAAATATGTACATTTTAAGAGCCTCAAATACTTTGTCCTATTTTTTTCTTCTTAAATGGCAAAGGTCACAATGTCCAATCCATCACAAACAATATTAATACAGTGCACAAGCGCGACATTAAATTCAAAGTAATGCAAGCAAGGGCCCTTTCTTTTGGAATTATTTAATGACTGCTTATCTATTACAGGAGTATTCACTAATGTATGGCAATACTGAAATGTTAAAATGAAATGTTAAAAATCAAAAACACATGGCATGTCATTAGAACTTTGAAAATTGGTTTACACGGCCAAAACCACGCTATTCTCAGTAGTGTAAAGGTATCAGAGGGACACAGTCTAATTTAATACACAGCTCTACTCTCTATTATAGGAAAAACCACAGTACAGAATGTCACACATTCAACAAAGAACAAGGCAAATACATAAAGGCACAAAACTGCACATCATATAGACCCTTTTTCTTTATCTTAGTCTATTTCAAGTAATATTAATATTATTAAATGATAGTATCACGGTAGTAGTTTCAATGATGCAAGATGGTCAGTGTTACACACTACCCCACAACTGCAAAAAGTGTCATTGTACAGATATAAAAATGTGATTACAGCAAATGGCCAAATACAAACATATTGTAAAAGGACTAGATTCACTAGATAATGAAATCCAACTACCAAAACAGTTTTGTGTAAGTCAATGTTATTCAACTTTAGTCTATCTCTGGACTAAAATGTAATACAATGTTCTGTAATAATCACCATCGTGTTTGGTTATGAATGCTATTATTAGTTCATTCTTCTGCAATTTCAGTTTGTAATTTTGTTTATAAAAATGCAGCATTCGATTTTGACCATTCTTGCTTCTTTATGATTCATGCCTTTCTTTCCAAGTGCAAAAGTAGAATGATTTACAAAAGATTTCTCTTTCAGTGGAAGTTAAGTTTTATTAAGTGTCTAATTAACACCCCAAATTCTTCAGATCAAAATATGATCATCTCCAAAGAGGATGTGATTTTCCTCTCGTGTCTCACTAGATGTGTTTTTAAATCAAACACTCTTTCCTTATGTTTGAACTAAGCCTTCATTTTGATTAAACTTAATTGTGATCCCTAGTTATTGCTTAAAGTTAAACAAAATAATTTTCATAAGAATATTAAATTCTTGAAACACAATTTTCAGGACACAACTGGTTTTTGCATCTTAAAATATTTTGCTAAGCTACAATCAGACAGGTTTCTTTTAAAGTAAAATAAAGCTTTGAGTATCTTGCTTCTGGGCTTTAACTTCAGTGTTCTTTGTGTTACTCTAAATTCTATTTTCTCTATAGAACTATTCTTTCTTATTTAAGACCTTACTGATTTTGATTGGTATTACCATATTATAATTTGTTTCTTTTATGCCACCTAAAACAGGAACTTATAAAGACACAGTTAAATGAATAAAATGTACTTAGTAAATATATAATGAAAGTTGTTTTATGTTAGAATAAATTGAAATCTGTGAGGCTTAAAAATTATGGAAGATATTAATAAATTTCAATAGTACTGCCCTAATATTCTGACCATTAAAGCAAGCTTAAAGTCTGATGCTTAGAATTCAATTTTTGATCTTACAAAATATAAATCAAATTCACGTTCTAAATTCTAAATCTACTCCAACTTACATCAATGGCTCCATCAATTATTTCTTAGTATGTCCATATAACAATACCCATATAATCAAGATGTTTGACCCTTTTCTTCTCTATCCATTTATCCCTGAATTTGGTTTTAAGTCTTGTGGAAGAGATTTGGGCCATTGCCAATTAATAAACACACATCTACACTCATATGTGTGTGTTTATATGCACTTATACTCTTGAGTGCATATATACATATACATGAAGATAATATATCATTTGTACATGGGTCTTTGTATTCTCTAGATAAATATTCAGTCTTCCTCCCTATATTAAAAATAAATGAACCATAAAAAATGTCAGACAGTAAAACAACCACTGGAACTTGTTTACTCTGATTGAATTTCTGCTTAACATATATAAGCTCAACTATTTTGATTCAACAGAACAGACCTTTTGTAGTTATTTGATCATTTCAGACCCAACAACCCACACATACTAATTCTTTCAGTACAAATAGTCAATTCAGACAGCACACTGTTGGAAGTGTATAGTCAACTTGGTTATGCAGCCAAACGTACAGTCCATATTGCTAAGTCTTAGGATGGCTTCACTGGGCAAGGATACAATCAAGTGCCTTTTTTTTCCCAAAAAGAAAACCAGCTTATTTGAATCATTATAGTATCTAATAAAATGATGTCAGCAACATATATACTGATGTCTCTACCATAAATAAATTAGCAAACTGCAAGCCACCAGTGCTTACAAAGCAAAGGATGAAACAATATAATATGCACATTAACTTGAAGAAATGGTAGTTGAGAGGCAGTTAGGGAAAAAAATGCTTAAAGTCGGCTGTTCAATAGTGTTAAATAATGCTATTTATTCCCTCAAACGATTTCCATGATTTTGAAATACTTTACACCAGAGCTTCAAATAAAAACGTGAGCTCAGTTTTCTTCAAAGAAGACTATTGTCCTTCATTAAATGTTCCATGAAGCCTGCAAGTTGCTTGCTTTGAATTTACTATTGGAAAAAAAAAAAATCTCACATACATGCATTCTTCACTAGTAGACCTTCAGTAGTTTCCACATGACACATGGATCCTGGGCATGGGGCTTCTGCATGGTTCCCTCTGGAACTCTCCCTTTAGTGTGGAATTTTCGGCTAAGAGATGTTTCGCAGGAAGATGGTCCTGGGCAGTGATCTTTGTCATCAGAGAGAGTTCAATGGAGCCTGAGTGGCCATGCAAATTCTGAAGGCCTGGTAGGAGTGATTACAGAGAAGTATCAAACTCTTTTCCTGGAATGTCTCCTCCCAGCTCTTCACTGGAGGGAGACTTGTGATTCACTTTGGGGTCTAAGGACAGGGAAGGAGGGGCAGAACCATGGTTGCTGTCTTCACTGATCTTCCCTTTCATGGCTTCCTGCACGAACTCCAAAATCTCAATGGGCAGTCTTTTGAACTTGTCTTGGTATTCTTGCTCCAGCTCCTCCTGCAGCTGGGAGACATCAAGAGAGGAGAATGATTTGAGGTCATTTAGACTTCTATACCCACCCATGTAGAAACACTTAGAAAGAGATGTACGGGGGAAGGATTAATAAATTAATTTAAAATATCATTCACTGGTCACTTACAGAGAAGATGTAAAACAGGGTTTAGTTGGATGCATCATTTGTCTATCTGAAAGTCAATTTCAAGTTATGTGTAGCATAATAGGGCTAAAAACTTGGAATTAAATGAATGATGATATCTACAAAAAACATATACATAGGTCTTTTGAAAAAGTTTGCAGAGGTAATATACAGTGATCTGAAGCTCTTACACTTAGGGGATGAAAGCTACTGATCAGTGTGCCAAGGTCAGACATGAATGGGGATGGGGAGCTGAGAAGCTAAATGGAGCAGGCAGAGGTGTGTGGAGTGGGCTTCTGGACATGCAGCTGCAGCCAGAGGCTGGGAAGCCAATGCCGGGTGTATAGAGAGCAGCTCAAAACATTTTTACAAAGTAAACAAACTCATGTAACCAATTTGAACTTTTAATTTGACTTCTTTTATCACTTCCTCATTTTGATTTCTTTTTCATTCTAATTTTTATTTGCCTTGTAAACTATTTAGCTACCTTTTAAACTGTCTTTTAATGTGCCTATTTTATGCCCTGGAAAAATTTCAGACTTTTTAAAGTCACGGAAACCGTTCTTCAAATTATGAGAAGAAAGGTTTACATGGAGGCCAGAGTCATAAAATAGTTGTAAAAGCTGGGATTCTCTGGTAGGACATGGGGAGAGGGGGCAGCTGGAAGAGTTGTCTGCTGGGAAGCTCTGCTGTGCTGGGCCCAATTGAAAATCCAGAATTTTAAATATAATTCTCTCTGCATATTGAATGGTAAGCAGGGAGTATAACCTTTGGAACACCATACAAGACTAGGAGTCTCTTCCCCTCTTGTTAGCCTGGCGGCAATTTTTCTTAAGATATGTCCTTGAAACCTGTAAGTCATTTCTTTTTGTGCTTTTCAAATGTTAAGGTGCACACAGATCACCTGGAATCATGGTCTTGATTCCAATTCAGGAGATCCGGGTAGAGCCTCAGATCCTGCATTTCTCACAGCTTTGGAATGATGATGCCAAGGAGGCTGGTCCAGTTTGGCCACTCTGATAGCTCCCTGTCCAGGTTCTACGCTGAGTCACCAATTCTACTTTTGGTCTTGATCCTGGCTGTTTATCCTCCATCTGCAGCTTTCAATGCAGCCTCTGGGGCTCATCCTGACCCCTGGACCTCCTGAATGAAGACAGTCCTCAGGCATCTGCCCCTGGGCGTCCTTGCTTCCAACTAGACAGTGTTAGCAGTATGAGAACATCCTCTTTAGCTTAACTCCTTTCACTCTTGCTTTTGTGCCAGATAAATTTTGCCAACACAAATATTTAATCTATACTAAATAATCCCTAACTTATAATTCTGAAATCCCCAAAGTTCCAAAATATAGAAGTTTTTTTTTGTTTGTTTGGTTTTTTTTTTTGTAAAATTGTAGCAAACTCATTGACATTAATTGATACTGGGCTGTTTAAAATTTTATTTAATCCCCCTTCATGTGACTGTCCATGAACTTTTCTGCAGACATATTAATCTGTTTTATTATGAGGATTGCTCTGGCCTCCCTGGAGTGTTTTGCTTATGGCATATGCACCTTTCAAAAGATCAGAAAAGTTATGAATTTGGAAAAACAACAGGCTCTAAGAGTCTCAGATAATGAATTGTGGGTCTCATTAGAATGACTTTTTTTCCCGACATCAAAAGGTGTCTGATAAAATGGTGTAGCCTGAGTATTGAAAGTTAACTATTCCTTCCAAGAATAAAATGGCAGATATTTATGAACCTGTTGTGTTAGCGTATGAATTCTAATAAGCCAAGGAAGAAACTCTCTGTGACAGAAGTACCCAGGACCCTAAGATTCACTGCTATCATGGCACTTCCTGAACATGGCCCTCCCCTCAGTGTCACCCATGCAAATCACTGGAGTATCAAAGGCAAGAAGACAACTGCCAATGCTTTTCCCATTGTCCCAACCTTTCAGAAGGAAGTGGGGCTTTCACAATGTCACACTCTTGTGCAAGAGTAAAATCTTAAAATGAACCAACAGTTTCATTCATTACCATTCAGACCTCATCATCAATTCACCTCAACTTTAATTCAGGAAGGTAGGAGAAGGGGAAAAAGGAAGTGAACCTCTTTTAAGGAAACAGTAGATTATGGTTTCATTTAGGTTGAACTGGGGAACCTTCAGCTGCGGACATAATGTACCTGACCTAGCAGACTATTTCTCTTAGGCTTAATGGTTATTGGTGGACAAGACCCCATGGCACTTGCTAAGTTCTGTTTCTTCTTTCAATTATTAAAAAGAAAGAAAAGAAAAAGTAAAATGTGAGAACATGCCAAAAACTTAAATCAACACTTAAAAACATTTAAAATAATTTAATTCTAAGAAGAACTTAGATTTTAGTAATTTAATTTTAATAATGATTTTTAATAATTTATAATGATTGACCCAGTTGCGGCGAGGTTATAGCTTTAGTAGAGTCTTCCTTTTATCAAGGGATAGTGGTAGGTTTTATTATATTCTAAACTCAGTTGCTGCCTCATGACATATTCAATGCCATATATTTCATCACTCTCTTAAAAAAGTAATTCAATTATTAATGAATTAATTTCAAAATCATATTTATCATTAATTTCAAGTTACAGCTTTTTTTTTTTTATAACTGAATACCTGTTCATTGTAAGAAAATATGAAAAGTATGCAGAACCATGTCAGGCTGCATTCCAACAAAGCCCCATACATTGGTAATCTACAACAGCAGTTCCCAACCTTATTGACATCAGGGACTGGTTTCATGGAAGACAATTTTCCACAGATGGAGGGATGATTCAAGCACATTACATTTATTGTACCCTTTATTTCTATATTATTATGTTGTCACATGTAATGAAGTATATAGCATCACCACCTCAGCTTCACCTCAGATCATCAGGGATTAGATTCTCATAAGGAGCCTGCAACCTAGAACCCTCGTATGCACAGTTCACAATAGGGCTCATGCTCCTATGAGAATCTGATGCTGCCGCTGATCTGACAGGAGGAGAAACTCAGGTGGTAACATGAGTGATGGGGAGAGGCTTTAAATACAGGTGAAGCTTCACTCCCTTGCCCTCTTGCTGTGCCGCCTTGTCACAGACTGGTACTTGGCCACAGCCCGGGGTTTGGGGACTCAAGTTTAGAGCTATTTTAGCCCAAGTGTTGCAACTCAGATGTTTAGAGGGGCCATTGGCAAGTCATGAAAAAAAGAGGAGCAGGCTGTGTGCAAGAAAGTAGGAGTGGTGGGGGCTCTGAACAGCTAGAAAGGATAGGTCCCATCTAATGGGAGTGCCAACAAGTCATTTCTAGATAATGCTTGTCAGAATCTTATTTTTCAATAGAAGTCAGAAATTTAATTTTCATGTAAGAGCTCCTGATTTTTTATTGTTGGCAATCAATTTAACTCACATTCCTGAGCCCCACTGGATTTGTGGAGAGTATGTAAGCTCCGCCCTAGCTTATTTAAATCTGGCTTGAACCATAGGACTCGAGAAGTTAAGTCTAACTATGGAATTCCAGTTTTGCTTCTTCTTAATTTTCCTTCCTCACAATCCTGAGCTTAGATGGTCCTTCACACCCAAGATCACCAAGGTTTCCTCTTGACTGTTCTGGGATTCAGTGTCATTGTATCTAATTGTCACATCCTGCTTCTTGTACTCTAACATCTGTTGAGTTTCTATTCCATGCAACTTAAACTGCATACTAGGTGGAAATGGTAGATTGCTTGCACAAATGGCAATAATTCTTCACCCCTTCTTGTAGCCACAACCTTTGCAGTGTGACTTTGCAGCTCATCCCAAGAAAAAAGCAGAGTATATTTCTCATCTCCTTGAATCTGGGGAGGCCTTGTGATTTGCTTTGTCTGGTAAAGTGTTCCAGAACTAACAGGATGCAGTTCTGAGCTTAGACCTCACAAAGCCTTATGTGATTCTGCTCTCATTCTTGAATACTTACTCATGAGAAGTCCACCATGTGAACAAGCTCAGCCTAGCTTGCTGGAGGAGGAGACACACAGCCCAGTTATACCCCTTCCCATCACTTCAACTGACTATCAGACATGAAAGTGAATCTATCCTAAACCAGCTAGCCCCTAGCTGATCCACCATCTAAACACAGGCATGAGCAAGCCTACTGAGATCAGCTGAGCCTGATCCAGACCAGAACTTCCTAGTTCACAGACTCATGATCTTAACAAGTGTTTATTGTTCTACATCATTGAGTTTTGTGGTTGGTTGTTAGGGAGCAGTATTATGACAATAACTTTAAGTGGGGGAATACAAAGGAATGTCATATATGGCCTGGCCCCATGAAACATTCATAATTTAATTCAACTGGCCTCATCTTTTCATTTCTGTGGCCTCAAAACACATATTTTGGGGGAAAAAAATCACCACAGGACAGATAGATGTTCAAGAAACATCTGATTTTGTAGGCTATGCCTTGGAGCTTTTCTAGTACAACATTTTCAAACATGAGTTTGCTTGAACTTAATTTTATAAAAACTCTTTTTGGAAAATAAGCCCCCCCCCCCAAAAAAGGAAGAAAGAACATGGTTGAGTGTAACCTCTAATGTTAAAGTGAGTTGCTATATGCAGGTAATAATAAATAAGAGCATTGTCAGAAAGCTTATTTTATTATAGGCAAGTTTTCCAATTTGACAAGCTGGACTCAATTTTGAAATTTCTCAGTTAACTTGATTTTCAAAAGAAGTTGTCCACTCATCACTTTTGTGAACTGTGGGTAGTCAAGCAAGAAAAGGCAATTTGATCAAGTTCAAATGTGTTCAGTTCTGCTTATGTTGTCAAAGATCTTCACACTTGGGATACTACTCTGCTTCTGATATTTTTTTCATCTGTCTTAAATAAAGCAGGGATTTGATCTAGTTAAGGAAAGTTTTTAGATGAATAAATGTACATGAAGACCGAGGAGCAAGCAAAGTTACTCATGAAGGCTAGCTTACATACAGAAAATAAATTAAGTTCATTAAAATGTAAATGTGGCATAAATATAAAATAAGCCAGGTTACTGAGTTATTAACCAGAGACAATCAAAACTAATTTCCTGAGGAAAAAATTAAAATCAGAGAACAATAAGCTACAGTGGAATAACAAAGAAGAACTGATAATCTTTTAAAAAATGTGACTGGAAAATGCACAGATAGATATTTGCAAGTTTCTCACAATTTGGAATGTTGCCCAATGAAGTGTATTAAAGATTTTAATATAAAATACAAAGCACTAAAAATCTGAGGAGAATATCTAGGTGAATAATTGTATAATTGTGGGGCTCAGAGACCTTCTTAAGCAAGACAGAAGAACCATAAGCTATAAAGGAAAAAAATATAGGTATATTTATCTAAATGAAAACAATCGATTTCTGTGAAAAGTGAGCATAAACCAAGAAATTCATAGGAAAAAATGCAAATATCTTACACACACACACACACACACACACACACACACACACACACACACCAGGGGTGCCAAAAAAAGAATACATATTTTAAGAGATGTTATCTATGTATTACTTTTTGAAGCTGAATTGAATTACAGTAGCAATGGATAGTTAACGAAGTTCTCTAAAAAGGTGGCATTAATCAAATGAATGCTAGTATCACCATGCTACAGGCAGGACAGTCAAAGAAAATGGTTGTTGTTCTAGGAGCGCAAGGTCATTTTGAAATGGTATTTGACTTAACACTCCTTGACTTCCACCTATGGGAGACAGTAAAGAATGTGGTGTACTGAAGAAAATGGCTAAACTGGCAGTACTTCAGGATGAAATTGAAATGGCATGGACAGTGATACAAGTGAATACTTTGGTTAGCATTGCTCTAGCAGTAGTTTGCTGTAATCAAAAGTGCCTGGACACTGATAGTAACTACTTTGACTACCTCTTGTAATTGCAGAAATCAAACATGACTTGTATTCATCTTTTGTTTGTTATAAGTATACATTGAGTATTACAATTTTAACATGGGATTTTTCCTTTTTCAAAATGTGTATACATTTTTTTGAAACCCTCTGTATATGTGAGCATCTTCTCATTAGCAATAAGAAAAATGCAATATATATGCCTTTTTAAGGGACATTGATTAAAAATGCTTTTTTAAAGGAGCAATGCTTTGAACATCTGGTGGGAAACTGATATTTTCAAAGATTGGGCATTAATTGGACAATATGTATGTATAAGAAAAATATACATAGCTTTTGACCTAGCAACGCCACTTTTGGGAATCTGGCCTATAGAAATAAAAGTACAAAGGTATAAGAATGGATGCACGAGAATACTTACTTCAGCATTGTTTATAGAGGCAAAACAACAACAACAAAACAATTCTGTTCAAACAACCTTAACTAATTTCAACTTTTTGTCATATACGCATTTCCTATTATCTCATCTCTATATCTTTTACTGAGTCACTTGAAAATGACATAAGGGCATTTCACCCATAAATACTGAAGCACACATCTTAAAATATGAATATTTTCCTACATAATAGTGATGTCTTAATCATATTGAGAAAATTAATAATTTCTTAATGCTATCTAACACCCATCCTTGTTCAAATTTTCCTAATATCACCCTTTGCTTTTTTTTTGTTGTTACCAGAATTCTAAGTTCACATATTTAATGCATTTGACTGTTATGTCTTTCTCATTTGTCTCTTGAATTATTTACTGTCTTAATTCTTTTTTGAGTTAGGGTGTCACTCTGTCATCCAGGCTGAAGTACAGTGGCATGATCACAACAATCATGGCTCATGGCAGCCTCAATCTACTGGGCTCAGGCCATCCTTCCACCTCAACATCCTAAGTAATTGGGACTACAGGCACATGCCATCATGCCACCTAATTTTTTTGATTTTTTTTTTTAATAGAGATAAGCTTTCACTATGTTGCCTAGCCTGGTCTCGAATTCCTGAGCTTACACAATCTGCTTGTCTCGGCCTCCCAACGTGCTGGAATTGCAGGCGTTAGCCACTGCACCTGGACATTATTGTCTTAAAATTCTTTATAACTTGAGTTTTTTGAAGGGTCCTGCCCTGTTTTCTTACAGAATGCCAACATTTTGAATTTGTCTGATTATTTGCTTGCATATCATTTAAGTTGGTCCTTGAAACCTTATGTTTCCTGTAAGCTAGAAGTTAAGTCTACAGACTTGATTAGATGGACATTAAGCATTTGTTTTGGCAAGAATATTCAATAAGTATTCTTTTCCATCTCATATTGCAACATATCAGTGGGTGCGTTGTGTCAGGTGGTCCCATTATCAGTGATGCTCTTTGATCACCCAAATAAAAGTGGTAATACTAGACCTCAATTTATTGTGTTTTATTTTATTTTAAAGATGTGGGGTACAATTCAAGGTTAGGTATACAAATATTCATTACGTATGTACCCTTGTTGATGAGGTGTGCCCCCTCCCCCGGCAGATTCCTACTACTGCCAATCTTGCCCCTTCCCTCCCCTGGCAGTTTCCCACTACTGCCAATCCTTTTCTTATAGTATTACGATAATTGTTCAAGGTCCACTTATAAGGGAGAACATGTGATATTCAGTTCTTTGTTTCTGTGATAGGTCACTCAGTATTATAGATTCTAAAGACATGTTTTCCCCTCTGCCATTGGCAGTTGTTTTGTGGGATCAAATTCTGAATCCATATACAATTTCCATAGCACTCTTTCTTTCACGTACTTGATTATTTTTGGCTATCTCATTGGAGGTAAGTGATAATTTTTTTTTTTTTGAGTTGGAGTCTCACTCCGTCACCCAGGCTGGAATGTAGTGGGGCACTCACGGCCACACTAGCGTTGACCTGATGGGCTCAGGCGATCCTTCCGCCTCAGCCTTCCAAATAGCCGGAACTATAGGTGCCGCTACCATGCCTGGCTAATTTTTTGATTTATTGTAGAGATGGGGTCGCACCAAGTTGCCCAGGCTGTCCTCAAACCTGTGGGCTCAGGCAAGCCCCTCACCTTGGCCTCCCAAAATGATAATTTTATAGCTCTTTTTTATTAAGTTGGTATTCTTTGGTAAGGAAGAGTCTCCTCTCATTTATGAATATGAACCAGAGTTCCTCCTAAAAAGGCAGGGTTAGTGTTTCTTTTCTTCTTTCTCGCTCTGAAAAGAACTACAGACAATAATTTTTAATTTATTCCTTGTGTTTAAATCAGTTGCAGCCCTTATTCTTATTGACGCTCAGATTTTCCCATGTTTGACAAGTGGGAGCCCTTTCAGGCCAGCTTCCAGGTCCTTTTGATAAAACCTAATTTTTTTAAAAAAGCATTTCCCTGCTTTTCTAGGAACAACAAGATGCCTCAGACATGCTTATATTTTCCTCATCCCAAACCTGAAATCAGCCACTTTTCCAAGGTGCTTTGGTTTCTTCAGTGAAGGCATTAATGAACCAAGCTCTGGATTCTACAAGTGATCATTGCTACTAGAGTCACAGCTTTTAGGCCATCTCAGAAGACTGTTAGGAAATGCATTTTGAAAAATCATTAGTATATATTGATATTTCAAATTCAATGTCATATTATAGAGTTTTAACTTTTTTGACTTTATTTGTATGTCTTTTCTCTTACAACCAAAAATTTTGCTTTCTGATAACATTAGCATATTTATTTATTTGCTTTACAATAAAAATATATGAAAATATTCTCAATATTGACCTATTAATAAAATAACTGAGCAAAGCTTAAGAGTATTTTGAAGTTCTTTTTATTCCCAATAAATCCCACTAAAGATGTACAATTATATTACTCTGCTAAAATTCACTTAAAATAATTGTATTTTTTGTATGGTTATATTACCTTTGATATACACATAGCATCTTTTTGTTTCAGTTTGTTTTCTCTTTAGACATTTTAGATTATTTTACTGTTTTTTTTTTCTTCTCTGGGAGCATCTGCTGTGCATATGTGCTTAATGTGCATATCGATGTTTATTTTTAAATTATAAATTGACAATTTATAATTGTATGCATTTATGGGATACAAAGTGATGTTATGATTTATAAAAGCATATGAAATAATAACATTAAACTAATTAACATATGTCACCTCAAATAGCATTTTTTTGTGGTGAGAACATTTGAAATTTACATTCTCAGCAATTTTGAAATGTATAACACAGAAAATATATATTTAAAATTTGATTCCTTGCAGTATTCTATATCTTTTAAAATATATTTCCTGGCTTTGGGAGGTAGGTATGATAATATGATACTGTAATTATCTTGCTCAAAATATTTTGAAATTTACTCCTAAAAATTAGGGAAAATAGTAAAACTAACGGATAAGCAAAGAAACAACAAAATTATCATTAAAACTTAAGTGTTTCTGTACAATAAATCATAAGGCTCTCAAAGAAATGTGATGCTGGCCGGGTGTGGGGGCTCATGTCTGTAATCCCAGCACTTTGGGAGGCAGAGACAAGAGGATTGCCTGAAACCAACCTGGACAACTTGGCAATCTCATCTCTACAAAAATTAAAAAATTAGCCAGGTGTGGTGGCGTGCACCTGCTGTTCCAGCTTCCTGAAGGGCTGAGGCAGAAGGATCACCTGAGCCCAGCAGGTTGAGACAGCGGTGGCTGTATGTATGTGACTACGCTCCAGCCTGGGCCACAGAGTAAGACTCCTACTCAAAAAATAATAAATAAATAAATAAATAAAAAGAAATATGATGCAACCAAATAAAGGTAAACTAATAAACGGCTTTGAAAACCAGAGATAAATAATAGCTATTGCGATAAATGAAAAAAGTCTATCCACAGTTGTATATGTACTATGATTATAACTATGATAATTTTTTTAAGAACACAAAACTACTTTGAAAGGAAACACTAAAATATAAACTGTATTGGGATTATGAGTATTCTTATTTTTTCTATTTCTCATTTTTATGGTAATGTGATTATTTTTAGGATGAAAATGGCATTCTAAAATGAAACCAAAATCTAATATATACATATAAGGAAAATGTAGAACTCTGTGGGATACAATGACCAGAAAAAATTTACAAAGAATTACTGCAGGGACTATAGTATTTTAACCTCAATATCATCAATTAACTAAGAGGATATTAAAAACAATGGGAAAAGCATTTTAAAAAATACATTTGTAGCATGGGTGGTTTCAAAATTAGCCTGAGCAACCTTGCAATGCTTCATCTTATTTTTAGAATAATCTAATAAATTTTTACCTCAACTAAGAACAGGAATAACTAGATCATATGAAAATTACAGAGTGAGTGAAGTCAGTCATGTTCCCCAAGGATTGTTGGAAAGGGATATGGGAAAATGGCCCTACATTATATATTCTAATCATTCCAGTTTTTGTTTATTTGTTCTCTAAGTTTCCTTAGAATAAATTGCAATGGGACTTTAGTCAATATGGCTGACTGAGTGAGAAATTTCTTTTTCTATTCCAAACACAGTGAAATGCAGAATACAGTACATACACATTTATAGCTGAGTTTGAATATAAGAAAAGGAAATTCCTAAGTTATAGAAGTGACAAAGGAACTCAAAAGGCCTGTGGGGTAGCAGACTAGATCCCCCATTTTGCAGGGCTGGGGTTTAATGTTCAAGGAGGAAGAGGAGGTCTCAGAATGTCTGGTATTAAGGTGCTGAAACTGAAGTTCCCACATAATGCCACGGGTCTCCACCCTTGAAACTGGAACTAGGAAAACTCAATCCACAGAAGGGGATGAGGCATGGAAGCAAATGATTCGTGGTGCCCACTGGAGGAAAAACATTCGCAAAAGGAATAAAAAACCCAAACCAGAACCATGAGTGTGTGCAGTTTCCAAATTCACATGAGCTCTGTAAATTGAGTCCCCAGTCACAATAAATTAAAGCAAAAACTATTCAAAAGCTGAAAAACAAAACAACAAAAAATCTATGGAGTTCCAGCAGAGGCACAGCAAATTCATACTGTTTGGATTCCTCCACAATTCAGGGCAGGAGTGACACCTATAAACAAATAGTTCTTAGTAAACATGAACTCAAGTTCAAAATTACAAATCACTCAAGTAAAAAGCAGCTTTTGTTAACCTTGTAATTCAAGGTTGCCATAGGCAACTGAATCTAAAGAAAAGAAGTAAAATGTGATCAGTGTATTTATAGGTCAAAGTGGAAAATATTCCGGACCTAAATGGAAATAAATAGTTCATGCCAGTGTGGAAGAATACAGTGGATTCACAATTAAAATAAATTCCGATTGCTTTTTATCAGGTGTTGGAGTATGGTGCATGCCTATATTTTTAACAGATCTTCATTGTTGACAAAAATACAGACTTCTGTAAAATATTTTAAAAGAATTATTCTGAGCCAAATGTGAGTGACCTAGGTCCCAAGAGGTCCTGAGAACATGTGCCAAAAATGGTTGAATTATAGCTTGGCTTTATACATTTTTAGAGAGGCAGAATTTACAGACATGCATAAATCAATACATGTGAGGTTTACGTTGGTCAGGCCCAGAAAGGCAGGGCTTCTCCAAGTGAGAGATTGTAGGTCATAGATGGATTCAAAGATTTTCTGATTGGCATTTGGTAGAAAGAGTTAAGCTTTCTAAAGAATTTGAAGTCAGTAAAATAAATCCTGAGTTTTTGGGAGATTTGAGGAGGCCAAGATTCTTGATATGTACATAAAGTCTCTAAGTAGCAGTCCTCAGAAAGAATAGGTGGTAAATGTCTTTAAAGGTGTCCAGCACCTCTAAGAATTCCCAGGAAGGGAGTTCTATAATATATAGATGCAAATTTCCCCAAGAGAAAACTGTGCAGGGTCACTCCAAAATTTATCAAAGAAACATATTTTGGGGTAAAATATTGTTTTTTTCCTTTAAGACATGCTATCTGTCATGTGATACTATAAAAGAATTAGGTTGGAATTTGGTATCTTACTGCCACAGAATCTATTTTGTCAGTCTTATAATCTATACTTTAATGTGAATACTGGTCAGTTGTGATGCTAGGTGGGGTGCGGCACAAAACTTATGGGTTCTTTGACTCAACAATGAGAGGAATTCCAGAGCAGCCAGTCAAGTTTTTAAAACAGAGTTTAGTAGCAAACATATGAAAGGGAAAGTAGGAGGCTCATGCCAGAGAGCTGGCACGAGCAAATCTCTTGCAAAGAAAGACTGTGCTTTTGCTCTTGACTAAAAGCTTGATATATCCGCTTACTTTTGACTGAGAGCTAAAAAGCAGTTTGATTTACATCTGTGGCTTTCAATTCTCAGTCTGAGAACAACCTTGATGGGGTTTTCCTTTACAGAGTTGAGAGAGTGGGATAGACTGGTGGGGCCACATTCCAGCCCACAGAATGGGTCCAGCCTACAGACAAGATGTCTGGAGACTTACAAAAAACTGCCTACAAGAAAGTTATCTATCTATATTTAACCTATGCTAACTACTCTGCTGCAATTTGTGCCTAAAACTCAACAAGGAGGGGGCATGAGAAAGTGTATATGCTTCCTTTTTTGTCAAGACCTGGGATTTATTTTTTCGGTTTCCCCTGGCTAGAGGGGTCAGTTGGGAGAATTTCAAATGTTATTTTTGTTTTATATCCTAAATAATTATATTTGCTTGAAAGTAATATTAACATTAATTTCTATCTTGTGAACAAATACTGACTAGCAATAGAACCCGTTGCAAAAGGCTAAGGCAACTATAAGTTAATAAACTGATGCCATAGGTAGGTCTATACCAAGTGGATAATTCATTTAGGGATAGATAAGATCCTTTCTCCACACAGGATTTAGAATGCTTGCATTTTCCATAATATAACCTTGGGCAGATTATTTATCTCTTGGAATTTTCATATATAAAACCAGAATTATAATAATACCAATTTTCCTAGGCTGTTGTTAAAAGATTTAAATGAGATTATACATATATAATTCTTAGCATGTTGTGATTGCTTATTCATTAAGATTGCATAATCTTACTGGTAATACAAGAAAATAAAAGGATTTGGGGGAAGAAAAAAAAAACCCAAACCCAAAAAACCTCATCTGGAACCCTCTCTATTAACCGGTCCTCCTTTCCAGTTGTATCATGTAAGTCATTATTTAATCAATACAGCACAATCATGGTACTTGCTGGATCCCTCTTTTTGGACTACATTCTGGTTTTTGTTGATTTTGATGCATTTATCAATAAATAATGTTTTCTAATACCCTGATTGGAGCAAGACTTGTGTTTGGTATCATAGAACTGTAGAACTTAGAGCCTTTTCAAGGTGACCAGCAATGTGTATGGTGGAAATAAGATGCTGGGCTGAGTGGGTGTTACAAACAAGGTGGGCTGTGGATGTTGAAAATAAAGACCGACTTGCAGCCCTAAAGAGGTATGGGCAATACTTTATCAAGGAGATTGGACTTAAAAAGTTGGGTCTTGTAGAATCTACCAATAGTCTTAGAGTTATCCTTATCCTGAGCAGAAGCTATCAACCATTTTCCCATGGAAGATATATATATACATATCTCAGATGGTATTCACTGGGAAGACAGACTTCCCTAGTTATAAATTCCCTCTTCTCTATTCAATCTAAAGGTATATAGTACAAGTATGTACACATTATTGAGACTGTGAATCTCAATATTTGAATCTGCTCTAATATATATATAAAGATTAAGTCATTATGACATTTATTTTCATGATAACTAGCCACAGATCATAACGGAGGGATCTTACTCTGTGGTTGAGAACAATTCTTTAAAAGATGGATGCATATTAAAAGCGACAAAATGGGCAAAATCAGTAATTCTCAAAAGTTAATGTACCTATAAAGCACCTGAGGATTTTGTTAAGATGCAGATTCTGACTCAGTAGATCTGGGTGGGGCATGAGATTCTGTATCTAATAAGATTCCAGTAATGCAGATGGTCTAAGGACCATACTTTGAATAACATCAGTTTCGACAAAGATCTTCCAACAATTTTCGCCTTTTGTGCATGCTCTTCCCTCCTCAACAACACTATTTCAGGGTCTAGATATATATTAAATAATTCTTTTGGTAGATATATTATTTCTGGACTTTTGGAATTGTGAACATTCAGTTTTGAAGTCAAGTGTTCATTGCAGGTTATTGTATAAAGGGCAGAATGGAGGTTGCTAGGTGTGTAGAAAAGGAAAGATGGAGGAGTCAAGGACAAGGTAAGCAAAACACTAAGTAGATTCAAATACTGAAACAATGAAAGAGGAAAGACAAAAGCTAGAGATCATGTGATTTACCAAGCACAGTTCCTAACATACATTTCCTTTTTAAATTTTATTTCAAGTCAAAAGCCAAATGCGTTCTGACATAGCTCTCATGCGCAAACTCCTTTATATATCTATATATCCCATAAAACTGCCACAGAGAAAATTTGCTCTTAAAACAGTGAGAAACATAATCAAATCCTGGGACTTATTCTCTAGTTTCATCCCCATTTCTTCTTCTCTGTCCCTTCCCTAATGCACATCTCCTGAAATGTTATACTTCCCAACATATCCCATTTATACCTTCTCTGAATCTTAAAATGGATTTCAAAATTTCTTTTGTAGACACCTCACTGGCATCTGAAAATTACTGTAGAAACCTCAGAAAAGAGGATTAACAATTATATAGCCAAGCCCTCTAAGACTTAGAAGTCTTAGAAAGTGACTTTAGCAATTATATAGTCAAATTCTTTCCTTTTACTTAGTACAAACCTATATCCCAGAGAAATTCATGTCTTTCTCAAGGATATGGCCCACTAGTAGCAAAACTAGGACCAGAACCTGGTCAATTCTCCTCTCTGGTAGATTGACTAGATATATGGCCCCTCCCTCTGTCCACTGCATTATGCTTCATGACTCTAAATTCCTCTTACTAAGGACACAGAATCTACTTCTTCATCCCTTGAAGATGACATAGTTATGTGACTAACTTTGGCCAACAGAATGTTAGCAGACACTGTCCTTGCTAAAGGTTTGCTAAGTTTCCACTCCAATTCCTCTGCCATGTCATGGGAACATGACTAGACTAGTCTGGTAGAAGATGAGACACATGAAACGGAGCTGAGTCACCCCAATCATCCCAGTCACATAGCCAAAATCATCCTAGATTTGCCAGTACCCATGGGAACCCAGAAATGCAAGCAAGTCCTGCCAAGATCAGTAGAACCACCTACCTGACCTGTAACGAACCATATATGTATGGTTCAGCTAAGCTCAGCCACTCTCAGCCAAGATCAGCTAAATTCCACAAACTCATGAACTAAAAAATATTTATGATCACATGCCAGTGACATTTTGTGTCTGTTGTGCAGCATTATTGTAGCATTTCCCCACAACTCTCATAATTTCCCTCAAAAGTCTGTATTAAGTTCTGTGGCCTTGATGTGGAATGAGTTGTTTACCATTTTCCAAGAATGAGATATTTGTTGCCTTATATTCATACCATAGCCATTTATATAAGCAACTTATACTACAATTTAAGGCAATAATTATGCTATTCAGCAAGCTTCTTCACCCCAGCTAATGTGTGGGTTCCAGGTCTTGAAATTTTTGTGTCAGCAGTGGAATTCTTTCCTCTTCTAGGGGCCTGCTAGTGAGGTCTAGAAGATTTCTATTTTTAATAGTTGCTGTCTTTGGGAAGAGTCCGCTGTGGTTCATTATAGTTGGGATAAAGAATGATTGTCAATGAGAAAAGCTATTTTGATTTCACCAAAATGATTAATTATCCAAATAAGAGTCAAGAGACATCTTGTCAAACAGAAGGTTATAGTTGGGTAACTTTATATGGTGACTCACACCTGTAATCCCAGCACTTTGGGAGGCCAAGCAGAAGGATTACTTGAGCTCTGGAGTTTGAAACCAGCCTGGGCAATACAATGAAACTTCATATCTACAAAATAATAAAAAAAATTCCAGGCATGGTGGCACATGCCTGTAGTCCCAGCTATTTGGTAGGCTAAGGCAAAAGGATCTCTTGGGCCCAGGAGGTCAAGGCTGCAGTGTGCTGTGATCGTGTCACTGCCCTCCAGCCCAGGTGACAGAATGAGACCCTGACTTGGAAAGAAGGAAGGAAGGAAGGAAGGAAGGAAGGAAGGAAGGAAGGAAGGAAAATTTAAAAACCAAAAGAAACCAGAAAGATACTGTAATACTTGAAATCCCAAAAGATGGTCTAAGTCTTTGAAAACCTGTGCTCTGGGCTAAGGAAGCTTAAGAGACTTGTTTTATAATCCTGAGTGAATAAACATTCAGCACATTATTCATCAACTCCCATTATTCATGGAGTGAGAAAACTAAAGCCTACAATCAAGCTGGTTTAGGGCAGAATCAAGATCTAAACACCAAACTCCTGCCTCCTAATCCAGGCCTCTATCCTCACCATTCCAGGCCAACTCTTCACTATGTAAAAACAAGATTGTAAAGATCTCAGGAAAGAGATATTCTGTTTTGTTGAGAGGAGAATGACAAATAACTGCAATGTATTTTCCTTGCAAGTCTAGGTATCAAGAATTGAAAGTTTCTTTCACAAATAATTGGGTTGTGACCTTTACTGAAAAGTGATGCTGAAGAGAGCACAGGGTATTGTTGACACGCTGTTCTCTTGATAAAAGTGTATGGTTTGTGGAAAACAATAAGGACCCTCAACCAGCTGTGATTAGCCCAGCCTATTTCTAAACCTTTACTGGGCTTTTCTATTTGTGTCTGTCATATTTGGAAGACACTGGCTTTTCACCCCTCCACCCCTGCCCTGCCATGTAATTCTTGAGTTCAGGATATGTTTATTTGGTCAGCTGGCTATTTTTCTGTTTGCCATCAAGAGCAATCTAATTTAATTAGAGTATTTCTGTAAAGAATTGAATAGTACAAGAAAGGACAAGTAAATGGAAAACTGGGAATTAGGAAAAATCAGATATTAAAAGAAAAAAGAAAAATCTCCTTGGCTATAACCAACCTAGTAAATATAGCTAATAAAGAGGGAAATATACAATCATAAAAATAATTATGGTACTGTGATAATAGCAAAGTTACAATTTACTAAGTGCTTATTGTGTGGCAGGCACTATTTATAGGACCTTACTGTACTAACCACTTAGTAAATGCACATTAATTTCAGAATCTCTAAGCTTGAATATCTATGCGGCCCAAGAAACAACATAAGGTCTGGCATAAGGCAATTGAGAAGTAGTGGTATCTGTGGCAAACTGTAATTGTATTTCTTATACAAAACCCTCAAATTCAGAAACATTAACACACTGAGTTACAAAAAGGCTTAATCACTAGTTTGTGGCTCCTGATTTAACTGCATTCTCAGGAGCAAGGAGCAAGGGCACAACAGCCCACTTGAGAGGGGCTAAAAAGGATAACAGCAGAAGAATCCCATTCTCTCAACCACATAAACCCTGAAAAAAATCAATAAAAAGCCTCAGGTCAATTGAAATAAAAGGCCATTCAAAGTCTAATTATTTTTAGATGAAGTGTGTGTTTCCTTTTAAGCAGGCGGAATGCCACCAACAGGGAAGAGTTGAACTTACATTATGGATTCAATTCTTACAGTGAGTCACAGAAACAAATGTCAACAGTGCAGATGGTGCAGGCAACCATGTCAGATAAGCTGGTGTCCTGGGAAATACCCCAAAGTCTTGGGTCTCCAAAGCTTTTTCACATGATGGTCCTACCCTAGGAAGGCTCTCAATTAAGATCAGAGTCCCCTTGTCTGTGTACACCTTTATGCTAATCCTTTTAAGACTAACCAAGGGTTATTAATTACCCAACTTGAGCCCTAACTACACCTACTCTCTCCACTCAAAGCCTGTGCATGGCATTTGAAAAACAAGAGACAGCCTGTGTCAAATGTCCTAGAATGAACTCAGCCATGTCCCTGGAGAACACCCTTCTCCTGATCACCTAAAATTAGTTTTGGTTTTTCTTTTTCTTTTTATAAATGTATATTTCAAGAGTGGTTAGCTGTCCTAGGGTTTTATCAGGATAATTGATTTTGATGCTTAGGGAGTGAGTATGTCCTAATTATATAGTCGCTCCTTCTAAACATGATGTTTATGTCTCCTGCTTAAATTGCTGTGGTTTTAGGTTGACTGTTTACAACTCGATCTGAAAGGAAACTAGACATTTGTTTCCTGGCCTCATAGGCGTTTTGAGAAGCCTGTTTGTCATGCCTGAATTTTCCACCCAAGGTGAAGCTGAAAATTGTGATGGGATTTCTCAGGGAGGGCAAACTGAAACAGAACCAGCTCCAAGGGTAGATGAGTGACAGGGGCCAGGTGGCACCTGTAATAAATGCAGGGGCGTGCCTTGATTACAGATAGTAGTTGCCCAAGCTTACTAGCTGGATTACTACCACATGGAAGAGTATGCCCAAGGTACTACATCTGATTTTTCAAAATAAGCCAGGAATCTGGGTTTCATGTTGATTCATCAGTGTTGCCATCTAAATTAGAAATGTACAAAACATCATACAAGTCCATTTGCAACTCCTGGTGTTTCTGGGTAGTATATTCCATGTTTGTCTTTGGACTTAATAGATAACTACCAGAAAGTTAGCTGGGACTTCCCCACTCAGGGACTGGCCTTCTCCTCTACTTTGTTACCCAAATGGGGACATAACCACATTGGACAGGTGTCCTGCATCTTCGATAAGGCAACTGTCACTGGAAAGGGGAAGATACTTTTCTGTGCTCTGGGCTAAGGAAATTTAAAAGACTTGTTTTATAATCTTGAATGAATAAACATTCAGCAGATTATTAATCAACTCCCATTATTCATGAAGTGAGAAAACTAAAACCTACCATCCAACTAGTTTAGGGCAGCTTATCTTATCCCTGGGTGAGCTTTTTATTTCATCCTGGAATAAAAGGCATTTGCTAAAGAATTAGAAAATCTCCCTTTTCCCCCAGTTTCCTCATTTGTTAAATACATGATGTAACTGGGCTAACCACACTGGATTTGGAATGGAATGAAAAATTTGATAAACCAATTATGGGTTTCACAGCAACTTGGATGGATTTAGAGTCTATCATACGCAGTGATCTATCACAGAAACAAAGAACTGAGTACCACATGTTCTCACTCATAAGTGGCTCCTGAACATTAATCACAATACTACAAAAGAGGAATCAGCAGTAGTGGAATACTGCCGGGGGGTGGGAGGCACATAACATCATTAAGGGTACTTGATCCTAAACTAGGGAAAGTGAGGACCAGCGGGAGGTCTAAACTTCACCTGTATGTAGACCACTTATGTACCTAATCCTGACTTGTACCCCACATTTTAAAAATAAAATAAAGAAGGGGGGAAGAAACATTTGATAAACCAAATAGCAAGATGTTCTTATAGAGATGCTTCTTTGTAACTCCTCTACCCAAATCTCCTTGTTGATGGAGCAATTTCTTGAAGATGTCTACAAAAGTGACTTGGGACACAAAGTGGCCACCTTACTGATTTTACCTTTAGAGTTTTAAAAGAGTGGCAGTCAATTTAGATAAATTCTTTATTAGCAGATCTGAATTCCACTATGTTGGTCTACATTGCAGAAAATAACTAGCTGTCTTCAAATTTTGCATTCATTGTTCATGGTGTCTGCTGTGCCTGGGTGCAGCTGCCTGAACCAGTGACAATGTCTACAAGCCCTTTCCAATATTTTTGTATCCAGGGGTGGCTATTTGACAGTTCAGGTCAATAAAATGTCAAGGCAGGGATTTTTAGAGACATGTAGGGCATCTCTACTATATTTTTCCCTTTTCCCAGCAAGATCCTAGGGGATGATGGAGCCATACTGTGAAAGGAACCTGGTTCTTTGAATCACCATGTGGAAATAAGCTGTCCATCAACCAGATAAACATATGTTGGACTGTTTTATGAAAAATAAATACAATTCTGTTGTGTGAAGCCACTGACATTTTGGAGCTGTTACAGTAGCATGAATATACATATAGATATTATGAGTGCTTCTCCTATTTATAATTCATCTTTACTAGCTAATTTTGAACCATAAGGATGGCCTCTTAAAGTTGCTGAGGGCTTTTTTGGCTATTGTGATTTTTAAGTAGAATTAGAGAATAATCCTAGCTATAAATCTTGAGCACTTTACAGCTACTTTATAGCTATAAGAGAGAAAGAGCTAGTGTTATGAAACCCAGGGGCATTTTTACTTTCCATCAATCTTTATCTCTTTCTCATCTACAAGGAAAATGCAAAAATGAAAAAAAATCCCTCCTTTCTTCCCTTGTAGTCGCTGGATACAATATATATACAGAACTTACAGGGTATGGTTACAGTGAGGTTACTCTTGTAAGGACAAGAATAGATGAGTTCAGTTCAGCACTATGGCAAATCCATTTTAAAGCATGATTCGTTTTTTCTTCTGCTCAAATAACAAGACAGAGCTAAATATTACTTTCTGCATCCACTTTCCCATCAGGTAATCATATCCTGGCATAAATAAATTTGGTGCTGCTTCTAAAAACTTGGAGGATTTCTTCAGATCACTCAGTATAGGTGATTAAAGGTCCCTCTGAGGAACCACAGGCATCTTTACTTACACGGGGGCAAGTGGCTTTAGAAAAACCTATAACTGACCTTATTGCTGACAAGAAAATCTACTAAGTTCTATAAAGTCTGTTCTGGTTCTCAGTGGGCCATGTCAGCCTGAGAGCCAGTCTCAGCTCAAATTGTGGAATATTTCTCAATATTTGGAATGCTAAATAGGATGGCAAATGCCCCTGATTCATGGCTCATTTTCTAACTACATTTACTGGGTTTTTTTTGCTTTCACTCCCTCACACATTTATTGATTTATTCATTCATGTATCTGCAATTTATGAAGTACCCTTCTGCGTACCTGGCCCTGTGACAGGTGCTAGGTGTAGAGACATGAATCACACAAGGCCCTGACTTCAGTAAGTCCCCAGACTAATGGGAAAATGTGAGATATAAAACAATAATGTGATGTGCTGAGATATGCACCATAATACAATTATATGCGAGCTACAATGGTAATACAAAGGAGAGAGTGATCACCTCTCCCTGGTATCACAGAATAGGAATTACCTAAGACTGGAAGTGCTGGGCATCATTAAATGACAGTTTTTTTGCACATCTGTCCAGGTAATTGCCACTTAATGTCATCAAAGGCCCACCATATCACATCACTTCTCCCTTTCTCTTTGCTGCACATCCAATTAAATTTTTTTTGTTGAGATATAATAAATTGTTTTTAAAAATTTCAGTAGCTTTAGGGGATACAAATAGTTTTTGGTCTGGGCTTTAAGAGTACTCACCACCCCCACCTACAATGACTATAAAGGGGAAAATAACAAGAACTCAATTGTTTTTTAAAACCCGAATATTTTATCTGATTGTGTGCTCAGAATAAAACATCCTAAAATTTGAAAATATCCTTTGATACATCAGAGATCAATGATCTATCAATAAAAACACCATCGCATGCACAGTTCTTCAAAGTGCTATAAAATACCGCTCAGAAAACCTATCAACCTAATTCCTACGTATGAGTGCTTGCTATGAATGATGATCTTTCAATACATGTTAATAAAAAATGATTATAAATATGATAGAATTTTCAACTGTGGATAGAAGATTCCAATGTTGAATTATGTGTCTTCCTCAGAGGTGGAAAAAAACTTTCTTTGCTTAACTCTTCCAGTTAGAAATAGACTGCAAGCCGGGCTCGGTGGCTCAGCCTGTAATCCCGCGCCTTTGGGAGGCTGAGGTGAGTGGATTGCCTGAGCCCGCGGGTTCGAGACCCGCCTGGGCAAGTGAGACCTCATCTCTACAATAAATCAAAAAATCAGCCGGGCG
>CAUYQG010191537.1:0-27770 GCA_963574415.1 Tarsius wallacei
GTGGTAGCGCGCGCCTGTAGTTTCAGCTACTTGGAAGGCTGAGGCGGAAGGATCGCCGGAGCCCAGCAGGTCGAGGCTGCGGTGGCCGGGAGCGGCCACTGCACTCCAGTCTGGGCGACAGAGTGAGACTCCAACTCAAAACAAACAAACAAACAACAAAAAAAACCAATTAGTCACATGCTACACAGATGTACCAAATTTAAGGCAATTTTTTTCTCATAACTGCTCTGATCCCTGTTTTGAGCCCTCCTGACTGCCTTGCTCCCACCTTGGGTAGCAAGAAAAGAAAAATAAATAAATAACGAAAGTGTTCAGTCTCTTAGATTTTCCATTCCCTTACACTGCTCCTTCTTCGATCATCTTATTTAAAATTGCTCCTCTCCCATCCTGCTTTATTTTCAACTTCTCCCACAGTTCTTATCATTAACAACCTCTATATTTTGCTTATTATTTTTCCCTTTAAACTTTTTTCTTTCTCAAAACTAGAATGTCATTTCCATAGGAAAAGGGATTTTTTAAATTTCTTTTCACTGCTGCGTCCCAAACACCAAGATTAGTGCCTTTCATAGAGCAGGCTTTCAATTCATATTTGTTGAATCCATGAGTGGATAAGTGCAGTAGTGGAGGTTTGGCTAACACAAGAGGGGCTTTGACTGTCTGTTTTCTGGATGCTATGTTGGTATTTTCTGCTGAAGTGGGACTGCTCTTGTCAGCCCCATGACCATAGCTATTTGTCCTGACCTTGACCACAACCCTAAGTGCACTCTGATTCTTGGCCCCAGCTCTCCTAGCGCTTTTTAAATCAGGTCAATGGGGTAGAGAGACTTTGTGATCCCCTACAAGCTACCAGCAAGCCCTAGTGGAGATGACAAGAAAGGCCATAGCATTGCTTCAGACTCATTTGAGTCTCCTCCTCCCTAAGCCATCTTCAAGTTCCCAATGCTGTGCCACTTAGGTTGTGGCATCAAACTGAGAATTGGCATTTTTTTTGTGCTTTCTGCATGTATCTTACGATGTCCTAAAACTATAATGTTCAATATAACTGTCACTGGCCACATGTGCCTACTGAATACTACTTGAAATGTGGCTAGTCTGAAGTGCAATGTGCTTGTAAGTTAAATTGTGTGGCAGATGGCAAAGAACGTGTTTTTAAAAATGGAAGATGAGCTGGGCAATCACAGGTGGCTAATGCCTGTAATTCCAGCACTTTAGGAGGTGGAGGTGAGGGGACTGACTGAATCCAGGGGTTCGAGATCAGCCTAGGCAACTTGGCAAGACCTTGTCTCTACAATAAATCAAAAAAAAATTAGCTGAGCATGGTGGCGTGCACCTGTAGTTGCAGCTACTTGGAAGGCTGAGACGGAAGGATCACCTGAGCTCAGTAGGTAGAGGCTGTGGTGGCCATGAGCGTGCCTCTTCACTCCAGTCAGGGCATCAGAGTGAAATTCTGACTCAGAAAAAAAAACAGATAAATAAATAAGAAGGAAGACAGCATATTAGTAATATTATGTGTTGAAATATTTTAGTTATATTGGGTTAAATAAGATAATTAACATTAATTTCACTGTTTCTCTTTTTCATGTGGCTACTAGAAACTGTAAAACTACACATGTGGGTCGAATTTGAGAGTCACATCGTTTTTCTATTTTTCCATTGTCTGGCCCTATTCTAAAACTTCCTCTACCCACCCGTAGGGAGGAGAAACCCAGCACCCCAGCCTCTGACTTCATGTTCTCTTCCTCTCTCCCCTTACACCAATGATGCCACAGGAATGGTAAGGGCCACCTGTGTGTTTTCGCTTCTTCTGAATCTGTTCTAACTCTGAAGCACCAAAATCTTATCCTTTGCTTCAGTTGGTGGGAACCCTTCCCCATCCCCCGCCACACACACACCAATTATATGTTATTGAGTTATATGAATTCCTTTTATTTTGGATATTAGTTCTCTATTGGATACATGGTTTGTAAATGTTTTAACCCATTTCATAGCTGCCTTTTCATTTTGTTGACTGTTTCCTTTGCAGCTCTTTGAGCAAAGGGGCGTAGAGAGAGGAGCATGAAGAAGGCAGGGGATGACGAAAAAGGACAAGTGGGAAACAAATATCTGTAAGTTCTTTCCCTGGCTGGTGCCTAGTCCTGACTGCCAATTCACCTATAAATGCTGACCAATTTCCCTTTCTTTATATCAAGAAAATACACAGAAAGTGGTTTGAACAGAAAGTAAAATAGAGGTTTGTGGGGTTACAGGAATGAAGAATGGGGAGTTATTGTTTAATGGATACAAAGTGTCTGTTTCAGATAATGAGAAAGTTTTGAAAATGGATAGTGGTGATGGCTGCACAACATTCTGCATGTACTTGATAACACTGGACTGTACACTTAAATGTAAATTTTATATTATGTCTATATGTTTTACCACAATAAAAATGATATATTTATGAAACAAGTTCTCTGAAAATAAAAGTTAAACAGCAGTTGTTGCTACTTGTGCATGGCAGTGGTTATGAATGGAATAGCAATTGCCAAGGGGAAATTTTATAAGAGGAAATAATGTAGCAAATGTTTACAAGTGAATATAGAGAAACTAACAGAGCAAATGACCCGTTTGCACACCTATAAAAGTCCAAGATGAAATGGCCAGAGGAACCCCCGCCCATCAGACGAAATATTTGAGGAAATGTTTTGAAATTGATTAAATATTGACTGAGAAAAAAATATACACTTTGTAGGTAGTATCTGTAACACTCCAGTGTGTGACCCTTATTTTTAAAAGAATATGTCAAAACTGTATTATAATAGCAATACCCGTTGACTCTCCAAATATAGTTTCATAACACAACTTGTGTGGGTTCAGCCATGGGAAACAAATATCTATAAGTTTTCTTCGGTGTTTGTCCCAGATCTCATACTCTTTGTCGTGTTAGCACTTCTAGCTCCTGTCACATATTGGAGCATTCATGGCTTAAGTGTCATTTGACAGCAATTCAGAAAGCAGTACTTCTATATAACTGTCCAATTGTTAGATTCCTATCCCTGAAGTACGATTAGCAATGTATGCACCCAATATGGCTCAATCAGTGAAAAATAATGATAATGCAATGTGAACACACAAAACAAGGAGAAATTGTAAGATAACCTGGCAAAAATATTGACTGAGATTATTAAAACATAAGGCAGAGAAATAGTATCCCTCTTCTCAAAAAGATCTTCACTCTAACAGTCCCCACACCAGACAATAACTCTTAACAGTTTTAAAAGATATGTCTTTGAGGATAGTGAGAAGTTTTCCCTCTGTGACTTTACTGTGAAGTCAATATCACTCTTAGCCAGAGGCTGCCCTGAGCTCATAAATACCAAACACTTGTAAGGACAACAATGTCTCCCTAAATGAGCCTTAGAAGGCTGTCAAGGATAGGAATGCTTGGCAGAAAAATTCCATACTACAAGTGTCAACTTGCCCAGGTACTTAAGGATGCCAGCTATACAATATGTTGTTATAAAATTGACAGTGCTGCTAAAGGAGTTCAGGGCAATCATTGAGACATGATGACACTGGACATGGCACATTAGAAAACTGACATTGAGGATGTGACCGGCTCACATTGGAAGCACAGTTCACAGCTTTCCCCCTTTCAATGGTACAGTCCAGAAGGTGCTGAAAGGGAGCCTTGACTCCCTGCAATCCTGGACACACAGCCCTGAAATGACTGGATGGGAACTGGGAAAGCCCTATTTTTACATCTTCCTGGTGCTTGCCATTAGCATCTCTCACCCACACACCCTCCCCCCACCATCAGTCTCATAGAAGGCAGGGATTTCAGCTTGAGCCCCGGCTGTTTAACTCCTGCTTTGTATCTTCCTACCTCCCTTCTCCCCCATACCAGGGCAGCCGGTCACACTAAGTGATTGCCACCACACTAAGTGATGGCCACCTGGCTTCTCCTGCTTCTATTACTCCTACCCCATATTATTCTTCCCACTTAGGCTTCATATATCCTGGAATACTCTGGAGATAGAAGAACAAAACTTAATTTTGGAAATGTTGACCCCAAAAAAGCCAATTATAAAATTCTCTCTAGTGTCATGTTGGTAGTAACGTATGTGCCCCTCGTGAAACATCCTATACCTCTGTGATGTAGTAAATTTAAGACACGTGTGTTAGGCTAGTTCATTGCCTTCTCACTATGCCCCAGGGCATAGTGCCGAAGGCTTATTGGAAAAGTTCTTTTCATATGATCTCTTCTTTGTTTAGTTGAGTTGCTATTTCTACCCTTATCAGCCGTCTTCGTAATTATTGCCTCCTCAGTCAGTAAGAAGTAAGAATCCGACATTCACTTGCTTGCTCTTCCTGAATAGCTTTCAACCCCCTCCTTCTTTGTTACTCTCCAAAATGTTAAACTCGTAAAACATAGGTCTTCTGATTCACAGCTGGATGTGCTTAACCCGTCCTAGAAGCCTGTGCTTTGTGCTTTTAAATTATTTAGACCTGCCAGAGAAGTCTGAATCTGTTTCATCTTCACCTTGTCTTTTATAATTTTTTTTTTATCTTACAGCATTCCCATTAGTCCTCATGGGCATGCTTATGGGCTAATATAGCCCTCGCAATCACCTTCTGGCATTGAAAATTCTGCCTTGGGGCTTCTAAAGCACTGGAAAGTCTACAGGGACCCCTCTCCTCCAGGCCAGTTGAGTCGATTCCCTGGATCTTTAGAAGAATAAGAAACGCACCCTGACAGTAATTCCCTCCATTGGGCACACTGGTGCTTCATTCTGGCAATTGAATGTTACATGTGGATTTTAGTTTATATTATTTAAAACATACACATGCATGCTATAAGAATGTCCTTCTTTTCACTGTCGGTGCAAAGGTGACATGTGTTAAGTTAAAAGTGTTACAGGAATGAAATACAAATACCACTCAGCATGATGCTGTTGGTATAGTGGCATCATTGTATAGTGCCAACAAGCAGGCATTGAAAGCCCTATCCCCTAGCTGTGTGACCTCATGCCTTGATGGATGATACAAAAACTTCAATCCAAATATCAAATTCTTCTTATTCTTAGCATACTCTCTTAAGATATTCTTTTCTTAGAAAGCAGACAATTTTTTCAGAGTTTTCCGGTAAAAAATAAAATTTATTTTTTTCCATTTCCAATTTGGCTTGAGATATAGATTTCTGATCTTATAGAAACAGAGAAACCATCTTTAGGAAGAAGACACATGCCCATGGCCTTATCAAAACTTTGAAGAAGGATGTTCCCCAAGTACACAACATGACCAGAATCCCTTCCGTCTGTGACATTGCTGGAGTCATACATGAGATTCGAGGTTGATCTGGTTGTTGTAGGCGAAGGCTTCCCTCACACTCACATGTCCTTGTAGAGCTAGGGACTTATTCAAACTGAATGACTGAAGACATTGGAAGACTGGCTCCATGGCTTGTGTGCATGAATGGCCCTGAACAGTTTCTTGCTAGTGCTTTCTACAATATATTTGAATACATCTATGTTAGCAAAGCTAGACACTGCAAGATAAAATGGTTACTAAGCATTCAAGAAGTTGCCTTTGTATACTGTCAGAGAGAAATGGAAGGTTAAAAAAAAAATATGTGCCGTACAGTTTCTTTTTTATTTGAAAATTAAACACAGGATAAAAGACTAGAAGTAGGTACAACAAAATGTTGATAACAGTTTTGACTTGTCATTTCAATGTTTTCCGTTGATTATTTTTTGCTCAACTGCAATGCCCTAAATTTTATGAGCACATTTTGATTTTTGATTAGGCAACATATTCACATGAGTAAAAAAAGAAAGCAGTGTAAAAAGAGATTCAGGCTGGGCTTGGTGGCTCAGTCTGTAATCCCAGCACTTTGGAAGGCCAAGGCAAGTGGATTGCCTGAGTCCTCAGGTTCGAGACCAGCCCAGGCAACTTGGCGAGACCTCGTCTCTACAATAAATCACAAATTAGCTGGACGTGGTAGTGTGCGCCTGTAGTTCCAGCTACTTGGAAGACTGAGGCAGAAGGATCGCCAGAGCTTAGCAGGTTGATGCTGAGGTGGCCGTGAGTGTGCCACTGCACTCCAACCTGGGTGAAGGAGTGAGATTCCAACTCAAAAAAAAATAAAAAAGATTCAGACATTGGCAAACCATGCTCCCTCCCTGCCTATCCAACCTGTTCTCCCTGCCTTCTATGTTGTAAAAATTGTCATTAGTTTCTTATATATCCTTCCAGGGTTTCTTTATAAAAGTAAACCCAAATATGATATGAATTTTTATAATTCTCTTCCTTATACAACAGGTAGTTTATTATACTCCTCGGCTTTTACTAGATTATTCTATGTAAGTACAAACAACCCTTTAATGTCAGTGGTTTACAAAGCACAGTTTTCTTTCTCATTCACTTTGAATATGGGCTGCAGCTCTGCTCCTGGCTGCAGTAGGCTTCCCAATTCTTCTTTTTCTGGAACCCAGGCCAAGAATGTGCTGTCTTGAACATGCTTTCTTCATGGGTGGGAGCCAGAGCAATAGAGCTTGTGGAAATTAATAATGGCACAGGAGGCTTAGAATACCTGCCTCCCATCATTCCATTGGCTTCAGCATGTCACATGCCCAAGCCCAACTCCAGAGATGTATGATCTTCTTATTGGAGAGCAATGGTCTGCACCATGTATATTTCTCTTAACAATATGTTCTAGAGATCTATTTATTTGAAGATCAAGACAGCGTCTTCACTTTTTAATTAACTACAGTTGATTTCATCATGTGGGTACACTGTAGTTTACATATCCTGACACCTCCTGATGGAAACTTGAGCTGCTTCTAATCTTTTACTACGTAAAACAATGTTGAAATGAATATCTTTGTCTATATGTCATTTCATAGGTGGGCAGGAGTATAACAGGATAAAAACTAAGATAACCTGAGATCCAGTCTTACAATTACTTAAGGTTTATTTTTCTAATCAACAGTCTTAAGATGGTGTGAGAGTGAGGTTTCCAGTTTGGTTTTTTTCCTCATGATCATTCAAGGACTGGATTCCTTCCATCTGATTCTTCTTATTTCTCTCAAGGTCTTAGTCTGCATGGTTGAGACCAGATTATGGGCACATTCGTAATTCAGATTGCAGGAAGAGAGACCATGGGGAAGAGCAGAAGTGCATGTCTGACATGTTAAGATCCAGATCTGGAAGCAACAAACATCTCATCCAGTCATTTTCCACTGGCAAAGACTTAGTTAACATAGCTACTACTAGCTGCAACAGGGGATGGGAAATGCAGTCTCTAGCTGAGCAGTCGCATGCCAGCCACAATTCTATCATTATGGCAGAAGAGCAAATCACTAAGATAAATTCCTAGAAACAGAATGGCTGGGTCAAAACTAAATGTATTTGTAATTTTGTAAGATAATACTAAACTGCATTCCATAGAACTCGAACCATTTTGTAATCCCACCAGCAATACATAAGAGTATGTCTCTTGTTTTTCCAGATGTGGCAAGAGAATGTATTGTCAAGCTGAGGGATTTTTTGCCAATTTGATCAGTTTAAAAAAATGGGATCTCAGTTTAGTTTTCATTTTAATTTCTCTAATTTAAATGAGATTAAGCATCATTTTATATGCTTAAGGGTCATTTGTATTTATTTTCCTAGAAATTTCCTGTTCTGGTCCTTTTTCCATTTTTTGTATTAGCTTGCGTGGTATTTGCCTGTAATGTGAATTGCAAGTATTTCTTCCCTCGTGTGTCACTTGTCCTTTGCCTTTGCATATGATTGTTTGTGTGTATTGTCTTTTTTATCATAATAACAAAGTACATTTCCTCCTCTGCTCTGTTGTCTAAGGATAATTTTGATCATCACAACTGGGTATGGCTTGTTGGTATCTAATGCATAGTGATACTGCTAAACATGCTATAACGCACAGGAAAGCATCTTACAACAATAAGTTATCCAGTCCAGCACATCAATAGTGATGAGGCCAAGAAATTTTGGTTTAAAGGAATCAATCTATGTTTTTCTAATAATTTAGAACATTTCATTCTGTTTCTAGGAATTTATCTTAGTGATTTGCTCTTCTGCCATAATGATAGAATTGTGACTGGCATATGACTGCTCAGCTAGAGACTGCATTTCCTATCCCCTGTTGTAGCTAGTAGTAGCTATGTTAACTAAGTCTTTGCCAGTGGAAAATGACTGGATGAGATGTTTGTTGCTTCCAGATCTGGATCTTAACATGTCAGACATGCACTTCTGCTCTTCCCCATGGTCTCTCTTCCTGCAGTCTGAAATATGAATGTGCCCATAATCTGGTCTCAACCATGCAGACTAAGACCTTGAGAGAAGTAAGAAGAATCAGATGGAAGGAATCAAGTCCTTGAATGATCATGAGGAAAAAACCACTACCAAACTGAAAACCTCACTCTTGCACTATCTTAAGACTGTTGATTAGAGGAATAAATTAAATTTTGTAATCAGTCAGTTATCCTGGACAACAGTATGTAGCCAACATTCTTTTTTTCCAGATGAGTACCCAGTTGCACCAACATCAATTATTACCCTATGTACTAATGATCTAAACAAAATTTCTCTAAATCTTACAGCTTAAGAGACAAATATTTATGATGTCACCCCATTGCTTTGGTCCCGGAATGTGAGAGTGGCTGATCTGAGTGGTTCTGGCTTGGGGTTGCTCATAAAGTTACAGTCATGCTATCAGCCAGAAATGTAGTCACCTGGAGGCACAACGATGTGCTACGAGGATCATTCCTATGTGATCTGCAGGCCTTAGTTTCTAACCACATGGGCCTATCCATAGTGGCCCAAGTGTCCTCATGATACAGAATCTGGCTTCCCTTAGAGCAAATGATCTAAGCCAGAGAAAGAGCTCCCAAGACAAGTTGGAATGTTTTTAATAGCATAATTTCGGAAGGCACATGTTATCATTTCTGCAATATTCTGCTCATTAGAAGTGAGTCACTGAGTCAAGTTCTCATTCAAGGTCAGGAGATGTGAGATCTGTCTCTTGAAACAAAAAATACCAAAGAATTTGTGAACATAGTTTTAAAACTGCCATATTGTCTTAGTTGAGATGTTTCCTTCATACATATACTAAATTCCCATGTGGATTGTGCTAATTTCTATAATTAATGTGCATGGCTTCTGACAATTTTTGCAAGGTAATTTAAAAAATTGTGTCTCTATTTACGATTTTTATTAAAGGTCTAATTCACATTCATAAACGATTCTGTGGTTCTAACTTTCCTGGTGGATCAAACGAAATTATGGCTATGAAAGTCCTTTGTAAACTCTAAACAAATACACTACTGGAAGGTTTTATTATTATTAATTTTGTGTGAAGATATAGCTAAAAAATTGCTGTGTTTTAGTTCCAGTTTGATTTGATGAAATTGGTTCTCGGATCCAAGTTGGAATGTAAGTTGGGAGCCAGTTGTAGAATTTTCCATCATAACATTTCCTGTGGATATAAACTGAACTGAAACTCAACCCAGGAAACAAACATTAAATGTGCCAACTAGTTCAATTCACTGAGTCTTATCTGCCATTCCTAAGGATGCCTATTTATCCTTTAATTTGTTATTTAAGCAATCATCATTATTGTAGGTGTATATAAAGATGTTCTTCTGTGTTTGGTCATGAAAAGAGGAATGTGTGACCCTTACAGGATAAAGCTCTAGCAAGAGTTTCTGAAGGTATGTTGTGTGTTGTAAGCGATGTCAGACTGCCCAGATCTCTCCTCTAAAATTCTGCCTGTAGAGTTATTCCTTGGTTCTTGCTAACTTTTTTTAAAAAATTTTTGACAGAGTCTTGCTTTGTCACCCAGGCTGGAATGCAGTGGTATGATCATGGCTTAATGCAGCCTTGAACTCTTGGGCTCAAGGGCTCCTCCTGTCTCAGTCTCCTGAATAGCTAGGAGTACAGATGCATACCACTAAGCCTGGCTATTTTTTTTTTCTTCATTTTTTCATAGAGACAGAGTCTTACTAAGTTGCCCAGGTTGATCTTGAACCCTTGGCCTCAAGAAAGCCTACCACCTCAGACATCCAAAGTTCTGGGATTACAACTTTGAGCCTCTTTGCTTGGTCTAGAATTTTTTTAATTGCAGAAATCACTTTAGACGTAAATAATTTTGGGACAGGTAACACTTCATTTCTAATTGTGATTACAGCCCAGATGGAAGTGAGGGAAAGGATGAAAGAAAGACTGTAAACTTAGAGACGGGTGAGGAAACAGGAAAAAAGAAACAAAGAGATAAAGATAAACTTTGTCTATAGTAGACATTCAGCACAGGTATTAATGCATTTGGACTTTTAAAATATGAGATATCCAATTGTCAGTCCATGTACTAGATACAATACACAAACATGTTTTAGCTGAGCAGAAATATTTTTAAAAATTTGGAAAATTCTTTAAAAATTGCTGGATGTTCTTGAAAGAAACAGAATATTTTGCAATACAGCACTTGCATGATAGCAATGACCAGAGCAGTGTAGTGCCTGCAACTTAGACCTTGGTGATGCCTCCCATCACCAGGGTGACATATTAGTTACCACTTGCGTGGCTGTAATTTGTATGATAGAAAAATACTTCTCGTATCTAGGAGCCTAATAAAAATGGGACAGAAAAGACAGATGGCAGGGGTCACATATTTTAAGAAAACAATTAACAGGCTTCAGGGTGGGGCCAACCTTGTAGGCACTTCACTGTGCTGACCTCCAGTTAGACAGTGCTGAAATCCTGAAGCATCATTAGAGCACTTTGTCAACTGACGTGCCTGTATGTCTACTCTGTCATCACATGCTCTTAAATACAGCTGCAGCCTCTAACATCCAACAGCCTGGGTAACTTTTCCTTAGAATGCTTATCGTGCAGCACCTTGCTGCTATCAGGAAAACATGTGCACGAGGTTGTGTTTAAATTGCAGTGACAATTTGCACTGGGTGATCCACATTCTCCATTACATTCTCCCTCGTTCTAGTGTAGCTGACCTATCAAAGGATGCTGCCGTCGGATTACAGATAGAGGTTTTCTGCGTGCTGTTCTTGGCAGCTGATAGCTACAGGGGCCTCATCCATTTCAGATGCCATTATTGAGGCCTTTATGTTCGCCTCTTTACAGGTTTCCAAGGCCAGCTTTTTATTAAGGATGCTTCAGGTGACACGAGTCAGGGACCTGCTTTTGTAAGAACTTCCTCAGCAGAGCATGTCCAGGAGGGCATTTGCAGCACACCCCCAAGGGTGCTCAGAGGAGAGGTCATCCTCTCTCCAGTCCTGCTCAGCTGCCAGGGAGAAACATAACCATGCTCGCAGTGCAGAGTGAGTAATTACTCCCCAAGGGAGAGTAAAGGAGTCTCAGCCTCCTTATGTGTACTCACTTCTTCAGCCTTCTTTCCCCAACCATCCAGAAGTTGACCCACAACTACAGGGGTTTGTCAGGTCAAGATCCCTATGTACGCTCAGTTTCTCAACTAAAACATATTATGCTATTTATGTGGCTTCTATACACTGAGAAGAAGGAAGATATTGGAACAATCACACACACACACACACACACACACACACACACACACACACACACACATACACACAGACACACACATACACTTCAGTGAGCACAGTTAAACTATCCCTAAAAGTTATTTGAACTTCACAGGACAGAGACCTTTCAGGCAAATTTTCCTGTGGACACACGGATGTGTTTTGTTTGCCTGTCCTTTGTGTTTTTATCCCAGGCATCCTTCAACTTTCAGCTACATGTAATAAAATCTCAGTAACATTGGCTTCATCAAAGAGGGATTTATTTTTCTTCCTTAACAAGAAGTCGGATGTCATCAATATCCAATGCCCTTTCTGCTCCTGTATCTTCAGCACACAACTTTCATTCTTGTGTTTGTTGTTTCATGGTCACAAGAAGGTTGCTGTATGTTCAGCCTCAACTCTGAGTTCCAGGCAGCAAGATAAAGCAAAATGAAAAATAAAGGGGAAATATTCATTGATATAGCAAAGGCTTTCCCAGAAATCCCTAACAGATGCATGCTTACATGTCACTGTCCATGACTGTCTCAGGCAGCTATCCCTAAGAGCAAGATGTGATGGTTAATATGGGATGTCAACTTGATTGGATTGAGGAATATCTAGATGGCTGGTGAAGCATTGTTTCTGGGAGTGTCTATGAGGACATTGCCAGAGGAAACTGTCATGTGAGTCAGTTGACTGGGAGAGGAAGATCTGCCCTCAATGTTGGTGAGCACCTTCCAATGGCCATTAGCACTGCTAGAACAAAGCAGGTGGAAACAGAGGGATAAGCAGCTTGTGAGTTGCTTGGTGCTCTCTACCTTCCCTCTCAAGAGGCTTTACTTCCTCTTCTGCCCTTGAACATCAGACTCCAGATTCTTTGGTTTTTGGACTCTGGGACTTGTACCCGTGCAGCCTTCTGAAGGTTCTTGGGCCTTGGGCCTCAGACTGAGAGATGCGGTGTCGACTTCCCTGTTGTTGCTGCTCCTGGATTTGGACTGAGCCAGGCTACAGGTTCTTCTCATTGCCCAGCTTGCAGACGGTCTATGGTGGTAATTCACCTTGTAATTGTGTGAGCCAATCCTTCCTAATAAATTTTCTTTTATATATAGGTATATCTCCTAGTGGTTCTGCCCCTCTGGAGATCCCTGACCAATACAACAGGGCATCTGAGAAGTAGAGTATTTCAACTGAGTGCACTTTTGCCCTCCTCTCTCCTACCACCCACCCATGTTTGTGAGGCAGAAAAGAATAAAGAGAAATTGACAGGTGGGCAATTGTCAATGCTATTGGATTATTATTAAGGTCAGTAAAACATGCAAACATATTTTGGAAATTATTTATTTTTTTCGTTTTCATTCTCTCGTGATATCTAACTACCTAATGCCTCCTCTGAAGGAAAGGAGTGAGTGCTCTGTAGAAGCATTTAAAAAGAGAAGGTTTGCAGGACCTGTGACAATGTAGTAGGTCTGACAGCTAGACCAGAATCACAGGGATCGGAACATCCTTGGGCCACATGGCCGTGTCTCTGTGGGTGGACATAGAGTGAGGCATTGCAAATGTGTCTATCAGGCATGTTTCATGGCCTAGGAACAATTTGTATTTTATCTGTGCTAATTGTCCATCTCCGAGTCTCTCAGATATTTCCTTTACATTATCTGCAGTTTAGTCAAAGACTGAGTTGTATTTTTATTATTATTATTGGTATTGGACTTTAGGATGATAGCCCGCTGCAATGTGCAAACACAAGTAAAGCAAATACATGACAACATGAATAAATTTATTTAAAGTAAATGACATTCTTATAATTACTTTCTTGGATATGCAACATAGCTTCTTCTCCCCAGGCAGCATGGACACTATGACTATTTGTTACTATCGCCAGTACCATTAATATGAATGATAATAGCATTTGTTGAAGACCTTCAGTGTGCCCCAGGTAGTTCATGCCTCACAGAAATACTGTGAAGATTAAATAAAATAATATATTGAAAGCATTTGGTACAATGCCTGATGTCTTGTAAACTGCACTGAACAGACACTTCTAGTTTAACTGCTTTTGATTCTTCTGAGGTTTCTTGAAGAAATTTTGGACTGATACCGAGTTGAGGAGAGCGATATTGGGAGGTCTTTTAATTTGTAGGGGCTGCTGTTTCTCAAGCATGGCTCCAAGATGTAGTTATAGATCTTCCTCAAGAGAGCAGTGCAGAAGGGAATGTAAGCCCCAAAGCCAGGCAGACCCAAGCGTCTCCAGCTATAACTGGTGGGATGGATACTCTTAACCAGAACACTACAATGACATCAGGGAGTTTTCAGACAATTGTCCAGGTATAGAAATTTTTTATAAAGAGGAAGCCTAAGGGAGAGGAGAGGGGAGATCTGAGGACATTACTTCAGAGGGTGAGATTTGGATTCATGCTGGGAAGAAATAGGGAGCTTTTCCTGTAGAGAGAGAGAGGTATATTCTCAGGACACTGACTTTCTTAGTGAGAAGGAGAGAGATTCAGTTGTGTGACTGTGGAGAAGATACTAGAAAAGAACTAAATGAAGTCCAAACAATGTGACTGCGAAGGAAGAAGTGGAATACTTAAGGAGTTCAGACCATCCTTCCAGGTACCCTAGTGTAAGAATGGGAACAACACCATCAAGGCTTTCTGCGAGAACTCATCAAACCAGCCAATAGCTCTGTGGCTACAAGTTCTACCTCTCCAATATTTCAGATCCCCTGCTAATCCATCCAGGACTCCATTGGCTCTGGAGTGCATGATTTCTAGTCCTTTCCTATTAGGGTTCTGATCTGTCTGCCCCCATTCACCTTCCACACAGTTACCAGGGTGTTTTCCAAAACAAAAATCTGAAGATCTTAATTTCTTTTTAAAATGCTGGCCGTAGGCTTTCCAATGCTTTCAGTAAACAGTTTACACTGACTACTAATATATCACATCCCAGCAGTACCAATGTGTATGCATCTTCCTTCTCATCCTTTTACCTTCCCCGACCATACACAGAAACTGTTTTTCCTTTGCTCTACTTGCTCCATGTGGTTGATTCTACTCATCTTTCAGTCATTCCTTCAGATGTTTGTCTGACCTCCTTACCCCCGTTCCATAGCTGAGTTAGATGCCCCTTCCCTACTTACTTAATTTCCTGTGCCTCCCCCTTATCATCAACCCACCCAGTTGTTTTTTTATTGATTCATATGTCCTTATCATTTGCATGGTGTGTGTGTGTGTATGTGTGTCTCTGTGTGTGCATGTCTAGAGGGCCTTGTTCCATATATATATATATGGTGTCTAGTACTTGGTAAATGATGGAAACATTTTTCTAGAATAAAAGGGCAAATGAATGAATGGTTCATGACTTTAACCAGAACACATACTGAGCAATCGGCCTTCTTTTAAGATCATTTTCTGTGAAATGAAGGAGTTTCTTGAGTCTGACCTCCATAGCTTCACTTGGCCTTCCCATGTCTCTTTTTCTAGTAATTTACAGCATTAAGCCTTTTCAGTCATTCTAGATTTGATTTTCTTAATTTATCACCACTTCCATCCTTAGGATATTTATTGGATAGCCAAAAGGGCAAAGGGAAATTTTTTATGCAGGTCAAGCCTTCACCTGAATAAGAATTTTTGATGGCAATGAAGTCAGCCTCCTTCTAAAGAGATTAAAAGCCTTTCATCTGGAGAGTCATTTAATGAGATGTGAACATTCATATGTTGTCTTGCTGACTTTTAAAGGTAATTAAAGCTATAAGTGAGTTAACAGTGAAGCTTCTTCCTTGATAAGAGTGGTTGTTGTTCAGAAACATTCTGGAAGCTGACTAGTTAGAGAAGAAACTGTCCCCAAATCTCTGAAGCAAGTATTTCTGACATAACTAGGCAGCAGGCTCATAAATCAAACTTATCTCACACAGTCACCATGCTCAGTGAAATTTTGAAGGTTAAACATTTCAGTTCTTAATTTGGTTTTATTATTTTAAATAAGATTATGCATAGACTTTGGCTTAAGGATTAGATATATAACTAAATCAATGTAGCATTTTCAACTATGTGATAAAAATAAAAATATTCAGTGTATAAACATGCTGAGAGGAAATGTTTGTTTTTAATCACTGTTACTGATAAATGAACAAACACAAATTATAGAATTTCAAAATGTATTGGTTTTAAGAGATAGTGATAAAAAATTTACTGTTTCCTTGCTATTATCTTTAGAATAATATGTTTTACCACTGTCCCCATTCACAGCTTAATTATTAGGTTGTAGTTTCCAAACTGTTTCTAAATCACACTGTACTTTTTTTTTTAAGCATAATATTGGTTTACTCCCTTTCTTTTCTATTCCTGTCCACTCCCTCCACCAAACTCTCCTCTCTTTTAGTCTCTGTCTAGAACTATAACATCAAGAGGTGAACAAATGTTCTGTAACAGTCAAGTATTTTTTTCTGTTAATTGTGCAAACTTATTTTTACTAGATTTTTCTTGATATTTCCCCTCAACTGAGTGCCTCTCACTACTTACATTAGCAGAAACTGAGAATATTGAAAGAAGCTTAGCACATCTGGCTGCCACTTTCTGGGAATGGGAAAATCTACCATGCCTTTCAAGTATTCTGCATTGGGTATTATTCATTTACTTTTTAATTATTAGCATTTATATCTTTTTTCTATCTTTACATATTACTTAAATGTTCAAAGGGAATATTCCCTCACTGCCAATCTGAGGAGCTTCTTTTTGAAGACACAAGTGGCATGGGGAATCCCAGCATATGCTGAATTGAGCCAATCTAAACAGTTGGCAGTTGGTTGCTGTCAGAAGTAATTTTGAATCATACTATATTTGCTTTTCAAAAACAAGTGAAACAAGTGTCAGTAGCTCTTCTCGAAACAATGCTCATTTGGGTTTCCTAATTTACCACTGTGTCAAAAATTTTTATAACTCTAAGTATTTCCTTATTGTAAACCTTGAGACTTCTGTGATGTGACTTAATTGGAAACTGAGAGACACTTCACAATGGGGGGACCACGTGCACTAAGTGCAAATGCTTTGGAGAATTCCCATGAATCCATCACCTCAGATCACACCAATTCCCGGTGGACCTGTATCTTCAAAATCCAAATCTTTCTATTTGCTAGTAACCAATTAGAAAGCCCTTGTGATTTTCTTGTTAAAAATTTGAGTTTGTTAAATTATCAAATTTCCCAAGCATTTTTTTCTTCTTTTAAATTATATATTAGAATAAAAGGGATATATACTTTTATAGACACATATGTAACTTATCACAGCACAGAATGGGATAAAACATGTAAATTTTCATTGTTACAATGCCCCCCTTTTTTTTAAAGTAATTTTTCTTTAGGGTCAAAATTTAGCTTCCAATAATTGTGTTGGGACTTGATTTTATTTTAACTTCTCAATTAGCCTTTCTAATTTTTGTGGTTGAAGAATAATATTAAGCTTCTAGTAACTAGCCACCTGGTTATATTTAAAGAGTAGATCACCCCTATGATTTTTCTGAAAGGTAATTCAACCACCAAAAGGCCAGTCCTTTGATTTGGACCTAAGTGATTCAGTATTAAGGACAGTTTTTCACTATTTTGAGGAATATCATGTCTACAGTTCTAAAGTAAAATGTATTTATTTTAAAAATATATTGTATCAGTAAAAATGAGCCAGCGGTTTTGATAAGTACTGGACCCAGCATTACTGGGTAATTTTTTTTCTGGTGATATGTGACAATCATGAACAGTTCTCCTGAAATCTTTATGTGTTGATGAATTAGCCAATTTGAACTGGTAAGCCATGTCTGATCTGGTTATTTCAGTCACCTTAATAATCAATGCAGATCACTGCTTGATCGATTCAGCAGCAGAGATGGGAATTAATCATAAAGACAGTTCTCTAGACTATGGCCCAATGTAGTGCCCACAGATAACTGTGGTCTTATGCCACAGATTCTTTACACAGAACAGTTTCCTAGGTTTCCCATTTTGATCTTCCTTTTGTTGGTCTGGCTGCAATGTCGGCCCACGTCTTTCAACATCAAATGACATTATGTGTGTGACATCACATTTAGATGACACAACTGACTTGTCATTAGGATTGATAATACATGTTTTTTAAAGTCAGTTAAAATCATGATTTACAAATTAACTCTTTTAAATTAGTTGACAGATTTTTTTTTTAACTCTCTGGTTCTATTAAAATACTTCAGAGTATAAACATCTGCTAGGTACGCATATACACTTGTGCACATTGTTTGATCATTTCCAAGTTCCAGATGTTTTTGATAAATCAAATACTTAAATTATGAGATTGGTGAGTCTCTAAAGATTTTTTTTCCCCCAAGTTTGTAGACTTTCTGATGTTAGTCCTTTTTTTACAGCATTTTCTGCAATGCCAGCTCAATACTGTTCCTGGTGAAATGAAAAGATTTATTTTCATCTATGAGAAGTTATCAAATGTTTTCCCTCACATGCTGATAGTTCTTGCCTGAATCCTCATGTGGCTGTGCATGGTCTGTCATGTGACCTGCATGCCCACGGACACAATCATCATTAAAAACACCTGGATTGTACTCCCTGTAAAGTTTGAGACTGCTGACAGAGGGTTATAAAGTACAAAAACATCTATGACTATGATGACATCTATAAAACTAAAAATACTAATTCCTCAATAAACTTGAAGGAAATGACTAAAGTAAGTGAAACTGAGAGTCTATTTGAAAAGTTTCCTAATCTGACTAAAATATAGTGAGAAGAAAGTACTTGATGGAAAAACATGGTATCACAGACTATTTTTCAAGTTTAATTTCCATTGAGTGCCAAATGAAAAGAAATGCCCTAGAGAAAGCCAAAACCCACTCTGAAGCCCATCTAACCTGAAATGGTGTTTTATATTGGTTCTTGTACCAAACATGAGTTTAATAATGGAGCATGCATTGACCTTTCAGTATGGCACCAAGATACCAAGTTAATTGCACTCTGTGAACTAGTTTCCAGCATTCTAGGACAGACCCTTTGAGTTTAACAAAACTTGATGGAGTGTCTAGGTCATTCTGGCCAATGCAGGACAAGATCCAACTGGGACATTGCTCCTGGCAGGTTTTTAGCTGCTTTGCCTGATCTTGCTTTGTGGAACTTCCTTCTATAGGTCTTTATAGTCATAGGTATGACTTTTCATTAGACTTTGAGAGATAGGCATTTATGCCAACGGTTAATATAATATGTATTAAATGCTTTCTATGTGCAAGGCGCTAGGCTATGTGTTGTCATTTTCCTCCTCTTACACTTTCATACGAATAGTAAGAGTGATTTGGAGTATGTCAGTCGGTTTAGACCACTATAAAAACACCTTAGACTAGGTAATGTATAAACAGTGGATATTTATTTAGATATTGATATTTTAAAAAACCTAGATATTTATTGCTCATACTTTTGCAGGTTAGGCAGTCTAAGATCAAGGTGCCAGCAGATTCGATACCTGGCAAGAAATTGCTCTCTGCTTCAACCATAGCACCTTCTTGGTGTGTCCTCAATATATCAGAAGGGGCAAGGTCACTTCCTTGAGTCTCTATTATAAGGACACTAATCTCATTCCTGAGGGTGGAGCCCTTGTCACTTAATCACTTCCCTAAATCCTCACCTTTCAATACCTTTAGATTGTGTATTAGGTTCCAACGTATAAATTTTGGAGGACAACAATATTCAGACCACACCAGAGAACAAGATCACGCCTGATGGTCCCAAGTCCTGTCCTGAAGAGTTTAGGTAGTCTAGGACAGCTGTGTCCTCAGGATGGTGCATTTACCTGGGTCGTAATTCTCTTTACAAAGAATTTTCTTTTTACTTGTTTGACTTGTAGTTCAACCAATAATGAACTTAGTAAGTAGCAAGCCTAAGAAGTAAGAAAAATACTCAAGACGTGTACTGTTTTAAATGTGACCAGAGGAAAGTAATTTTATCAAACAGGTTTAGTTTAAAAAAAGAAATAAACACACACACACACCAAAAACACCTTCCAAATCACCAGCCATTTCACTAAGATGAACACTTCAATTGGTCAAGTGAACTAAGGTCATTTTTCGATATACTCATTGGTCTGAGACATTTTCACTGATTTAATGACAATTTTGTGAAACTTTTGATGAAAGTAAGTTATTTTACAGCTTTAAGTTCTGTTAAGGTCTTCCACAAGCTGAACAAAAAGGCAATCGTTGCTCCCATTTACTTCCAGTTAAGCTTACTTTCCTTAGCATTCCAAGGAGAGGACCATATGACCTTCCACTTTGAGTATGCATCCATGGTTTTCTACTTTCTGGATCCTCCCTGTCACCTCTCCTGTCCAATTAATCTTCTGTGGCTCTAAGTTTCATTTAATCTGAAAAATCCTTATTTCCTCTTCAAAGAAATTTCCCATTGTGAGCAAGACCCAGCAGAGTTTTACTTTGGAGATCTTTTAGGACTTGGATTAAAGGTAAGTTTCTCTCAAGAAGGCTTGCTTTGCTTCAACTGAGTGACCTGGAATCCTATCAACCTGAAGACAACTGATTTTGTTTCTTGGCTTGAGATTTCACAAACTTGGCAGAAAGTATAAATTTGATCCTTAAATCTGAGTCAAGGGCAGGTCTAAGGTTGTAAATCCTCAATGGAAACTTTACCCAAAACACAGGCCTAGAGCGATTCAAATCTTTTTCAACTCTGTTTGTCAATGGGAGGGTTTTTTTTAGTCTGCAATTTCATTGACTGTCTAGCCCTTGGAAGGCCCCAATTCTATGTAGGGATCTCAGTCCCAGCTCCTTACTCCCCATGAAACTTGGCATTGTCCTGTCTCTATGGGGATATTAATGATCAGAACTGGCAAATGTCTCAAGAGAACCTGTTGAGTCAGCTTCATTCTCCACTCTGGTTTGAATTCCTGTCATGACTGAATCCTGGGAATATTTTTAAACATATTGCAAGCTCAGTTCTGCATTTAAAATAATATTATTCTATTTTATGCAGCATTTCTAGGTGTTCTCTATCAGGAATATTTTCAAAATATGTACTCTGCCATACGATCAGAAATAGAAGTTTCCACATGCTTAGAATATTTGCTGACCAAAGATATTTGAGTTTTTCTCCTCAGCCTAAAAGGTAGGATGAGAAATTCGTGTCATTCAATTTTGTGGGCAAAAGTGGAGACTATTGTTAATTCTCTTAGGTAGCTTGATATTAGTTATTAGTGAACTCTCTTCACTTAAATTATAATTTGTTCCAGTTTGTGAACTGTGTCTGCTTTTTCTTCTGTATGTCCCATTATTCCTAGCATAGTGGCAATACATGATAGTTGTTTGATAAACACTTATTATTTGATTTAAGCAATAATCAGCTTCTTTTTTTCATTTGGGTTGAGAAAATCTTTGTAGCTGTTGCTTTGCTATCTTTCCTTTTTATTTAAATCTTTGAATTTATTTTCTCTAGTGGAAGATATTGAATACTTATGATTCAATAATCCCTCATTCCACCAAGGGCAGTCCTTTGCAAGCAATTAGTATGGATACAAGGGACCCAACCTAATCTTTTTTATTTCCCTCTCATTATTGAGTGAGATAACCCAGGACATTTCACCATTCTAAATTTTGGTTGTGTTTAGTCCACTCTCGTTATTTTAATAGCTGTGATATGATTTTTTAAAAAAGGATATTTGAAGAGAAAGGTAAGATATTTGAAGAGAAAGAGCCATTTATGGAGAATAGAGAAATGATTTTTGAAGAGAACCAGTGCAAAGGCCTTATTTTATGTGCTAGTTAACCTACGAGAGCTTGGAAATTCTGAAACACATGTGATGCGCACCATCAAATAGGGGATTTCTGAAATTATAGTTGTATGCTAATTACTCATTTTAGGCTGTGGTTTTTTTGAAGCAGTAAATGATCCTAAACCCTTTGTCTCAGTGAGGGGGAAAAAAAAAACTTCGAAGTCGGGGACTGTTAGTCACCAATATAGGAATTGCCACTTTTCTAAACCTGAATAGAAATGAATTCAATAAAATGAGACATAATGACAGATTTATAAAAGTAACGTTCCTTCACATAATGGGTTTCTTATTCTAATGTTTCTTTACTGTAATCCTTTAAAATTATGCAAAAAATTTATTATTTAAGTGATAGTAAAGAATTCATTAAAAGATTAATAGTTCTGGTTTACCAATTCACTTACTAGGTCACTTAATTATTTAGTTCATTAATTCTGTAAATGTCAGACTTACCATGAACTCTAGTGATTTGCATAAGTAAGGTTATAGTTATACTGGTAATCACAGTCTAACAACTTCAAATAGGAATTTGGCATTATTTATATATTTCAAATGAAATAAAGTCTATTTTTTTTCTTTCCAAACCAATAAGGGAAATTCAAAAGCTGGGAAATCCTAACAATGTAAGTTAGCTAGTCAGCCTCCAAACTTGTCCATTAAAAGGACCACGTTAGGCAGCTATAATGATAAAAAATCTCCAAAGAACAGGAAAGAAATAGATTCTAGATTAAGCAATATGAGAGACTCTACTTTTCAGATATTAATACATGGTTTACTTAAATTCAATCAATGACAGAACTATAAAGTCTTCTAGGGAATCCATATTTTATTGTATTTATTAAAAATGGTTAGTCATTGGGAAAGCTTAGAGAAAAGCAACATTTCATTATCATAAGGGTCCTGGAGCAAAGCTGGCAATTCATATCTAATGAATATCACTTATGCCACACTAATGCATTCACATCACTCACAGGCACTGTTTACATTTAATACAAGAGAATCTATACAACACAAAATTGGCACATTATAAGATTTAACAACAGAATTAGTATAAATAGCCATCAGCTATTATTTAAGCTTCACCAAAAGTCATTTGGATAATCCATGGAATGAAATTTTTTTTCTATTTTTTTCTTTATGCAATTTAACATGATCTTAGCAAGTCTGAATAAAGACAATGTGCTGTTTATTAAATAAAATAAAGTATTTGGAACCTTTGGGCTTTACAAGGACATTTACAATGTATAAGCACTTTCTTGGGGTGACATTTTTTTCCCCAAGCCCTCTGGGGGAGGTGTAGCCATTCATCTTAGGTCTGCTTGTTCATAGTCCTTGGCCAATGATTCCCTCTTGATAGCATATATCTGTGCTCAAAGTTCTAGATTCATTAACATTTGCAAGAGGGTGTTGATGAAACAGAGAATGAGTGCCAGATTTAGAATGAATAGAGAAGAAAGAAAAGTCAGGTTCTCCTGGGACAATAGACTGAGGAAAAGAGGAGTCATGGCCATTCTCAGAGAACTGTATAAAATTTTCTGTGAAGTTTCTAAAGATATTGTGAGAATAGGTCAAAGACTAGTGACCTCTATATCTAGCTAGCTAGCTAGCATTCAGTTACATTAAATTGGTAATATGTTTATGAAGGTAATGAAATTGTGAAATATTTCACAAAACAGAAACCTGCCATCACAACTGTACTATGTTTAATAGTGATAAACTAGTGACATCCACATTTGTGTGGTTGTTTATTGACAAAAATATCTACATTTGATTTTATTGGATAAGAAATTAAAAATGTGTGTCCTAGTAAGAGTTTAAGGGAAAAACTCTGTATTTAGATCATTTAGTCAGTCAAAAGTCTGGGGATTAGTTTTAAAAACTCACGCTGATGATATCAGTGAGGAAATTGTCCTCTACAAACAACAGAAAACAATAATCTCAAGTTATCTTCAACAATAAGGAAATATATTATTTCACCTAGTGTTAAGTCAAGAGGTAAGAAAGGTTTCAAGATTTATCAGAGTAAGTTTCAAAATGTCAGGATGTTGTCAAGTTGTTTTCGTCTGTCTTTGTTTCTGGCATCTTTATTGTGATGACTTTACCTTATGGACATTAGATAATTGAATAAGTTCTGACAATACATTCAGACATGGTGCCTCCTATAGGGAAAAATGACCTCTTCCTGATATCCCTTTTAGAAATAAGAAACCTCTTTCTACAGAATTCACATATACTTCCTAGGACATTGGTCACACCCCTTATTCTCACCAATCTTATCTATCCAATCTTATCATAGGTAAAGGGAATGGGACCTACCCAATTTGCTGACAGTCATAAATTAATTAGGGTTATCTGATTAAGTCTGGTGTCCTGTGTCAATTCTAGGTTTACAATTAATAGCAAGAAGAAGGGGGGACTAGACTCCTCTTCTACACCCAGGATGCCAGAGGTCATTATGGGGGAATTCTGTACTTCCAAGCAAAGGCTCTTGGTCACTTGTCCTGTGACCTTCAACTGGGGAAAAGTTTTACTTGATAAACTATTTTCAAGGGAACATGATTCCACAAATCTTGGATCATTCCATCTCCAAAGCAAAAGAGCTTTCATAACTGTGGCAGCTTGGTATTGTAGAAGGCATGCTGAACTTGGCAAAAAGGACACCTTAGCTTGAATCATAATCCTAGCCCTTACCAAGGGGTTCATTGACCAAAGCAAGTGTCTCCGAATGTCAGTACCCCTTATCTGTAAAAAAGTGAACTATAATACCTGTCTTGCAGGATTGTTGCAAGGATTCTGCTGATGTATAGGAAAGAATTTTGTAAACTAGAAAGCTCAATACTCTGTAATTGAAAGGTATGATTATCTGATGAACCAGTCAGTTTTACCTCTGCATGTCCCACTTCCCGGCCATTTAGTCTTGTTTTCCTGCTGACTTACCAAAGTTGCTTCCTGCTATCTCATTACAATCTCATGTTTAACATGGTAAAGATCAAGATTTTAATTTTTTGCTGGAACACACTTTTCTCTTCTCAACTCTGCAGTCCCTGTGGGAAATATTACTCTGGTGCCAATCACACAGACCCAAGTCTGAGCCTGTTTTAAGACCCTCTCAACCTCCCCCTTGACAATCATGACTTCATTAAGTCTTGCCACTTCCTATGTAGCATCCCTAATTTCCAGCCTCCCCTCACCCTGCCAAAAAAAACAAAAACAAAAATAAAAAATCCAACTGAGTATCTAGCTCTGACTGCTGTCATTTAACACATAAGCCTTCTGCAACATTCTTTTACTTCTTTACGTCTTCTTCTTTATGGGAAATCTCTCCAGAAAAGATTGAAAAGCAAGAATTCCTGCAGCATGACATTTTCCCCTCATGCTCTACAAACTTAACCTAGTGGTTTTTCAACAATGTACAATGTTACTAAATGCAGTCACCTGATGTCCCTTCTGATCACTGGGGAAGCAGGAAAATTCTGCAAGTCTGGGTCAGGAAGACCTACAAGAATTTCCCCTTTCTTTTGCACTGGGGGAGGGTGGGCAGGAAAAGACTTGATACTTCTTTGGAAAAGCACAGGTCTTTTAGAAAAAATCAGCACATTCCTCTTGCTTAAAACCTCCCAATACGAGAACTCTAGTGTGGGTAGATCTAGTAGGGTAGATCCTAGTCCCAAGGACAAGTTAGGAGAGAGAGAGAGAGAGAGAGAGAGAGAGAGAGAGAGAGAGAGAGAGAGAGAAAACCTGGGATAATGTTTCTTGGAGGTGACGGACATGGATTAAGATGATAGATACACAGTTGACCACCAATTTGGATGGGATGGAGTGCTTTGGAGACAGAAATGCATTGACCCAAATTCTTGGTGGAATGCCTTTGGTGAGTGTAATGGCAGTGAAAGGTTGTAAGTTGGGAAGGAAAGTTGACTATGGCACTGGTGTGTGACTGAAGTACAGGCAGGGCACTTGGAAAGTGGTGAGACGTGTGAGTCAAGTGGTGAGTTTTTAGGATACAGGAAAAGGTGAGGTATGGAGTGAACCACAGAGACATGATTCATGATGCTTCAGGAAGTCACATGCAGAGTGAAGGGCGGTGATAAGAAACTCAGATCTGAGGAGCTGAGGCGAAGTATTGGGAAAAGGAGTGGGACCAGCATGTGTTGAAAACATACTATACATAAGGCAGACTACTGTGTTTATTAAGTACGTCATCAAATCAATCTGCATAGCGATTCTATCACTTAGGTAATAGTATTCTAGTTGTTACAGAAAAGTAAAAAAGCTTGCTCAGAGTCACAGAACTGGCAATTGGCCTGATTCTAAGCACTTGCAAACTGCTACTAAGTCTCTCAGTTATATCATGTGATCACTTTCATTAATAATCCTGTGGGCAAGCAACATCAGTGAAAATGGACTGCGGCTCAGAGAGGTTAAGTGTGTTATCCAAGGCTACACAGCTTGTGTCCTTTGAAGCTGGAGTTTAAATACAGATTGGCTTGGCTTCAGAGCTTACTAAATTATGTCAATGAGTATAATAAGAAAAAATATATCTTAACCTTAGCCCTTATGCAGGGTTTCATAGTATTTGCAGTAATTTTACAGATATTAATAAAAAGGCTTCTAAAAACGTAGAAGTGAAGCAAGAATGTGTGAATTTTTGGTGACTGTTTCAGGTAAGACATGGGGATCCTGTGGGGCCCTTAAATGAATCCTCTTGGCTTGTATCTACCCAGTGATGCTCCCAGCAGCTGGATGACTCTCCCAGTGAGAGGCCCTGAAGACACAATGATTCCAAGGCTTCAAAGGAGTAAAGAGGGAACCTGTTCCTTATTAAATGGTTTCTTCCCTCCACGTGGCCTTAGTAATCACCATCCCCCTCTCCCTACAATCTTTACATGCTGCTTTCACTCAGTGAAGATTACTTTATCCTTGGAATTACTGAGGCTTTCTGAACTCTCTATGGGGTCAGGGTGGTCAGGGACAGGGCAGAAAACTGTGAGACTGTGACATACACAGTCATCCAGCAAACATTTATTGAGTGCCTATTATGTGCTAGAGATGGGATGGTGAAAAATGTAGACAAAGTTCTTGTCTTACCTTGGAGCTTGGGTCAAATACCCACTCCATCCATTGTCTGTGTGAGCTTGGCAAGATTCAAGTTCCAGGGTTTCCATTTCATCTTCCGTGTAATGAAAGCAATTATGAAAATTGTCCTTTAAGGTTGTTTTGAGGATTAATAAAGTAATCCATTAGAATGGCTTGTTGCATAATAAATGCTTAATAAATTACACACATACACATACACACACACACACACACATGAGTATTCAGTGCCCAGAACCATAGATGCTTAATCAGTTACATGGAATAGCAAGTGAAGGGGAGAGATCGTATCGGAGTTGAGAGAGCACATGCGAATGCCAATGTGTGTCTAGGTGGTCAAAAAGACTTTAATTATGTCAAGTAAAGACTTCTGCAAAGGAATGCTTGGTTACTATAGACGCATGCACCATCATAAACAGATATGTCAAACTAGTGGCCAGTGAAGTTTGAAAATATAAAGTCTATGAGCCTCACTTCAAGAATCCTCCTACTTTGTTTGCTAATTTCACCTCCTAATTTATCATCATTATGCAAAGTTGCTAATGCCTGACCACATATTTAACCACAAGGCCTATCATCTCTTACCTTGAGCTCAGCTAGAGGGAGAGAAGAATTTATTCGGTAAATGGTGCTGGAAAAACTGGCTGACCACATGCAGAAGACTAAAACAAGATTCCCACATAACCCCACACACAAAAATCAACTCTAAATGAATCAGAGTCCTAAACGTAAAACCTCAGACTACAAGAACCCTAGAAAATGCAGGAGACAACTGTATGGAAATTGGAACTGACAAACAATTGCTGATCGAAACCCCAAGTGCCCATGTCGTAAGAGATAAGATAGACAAGTAGGACCTCATCAAACTGACAAGCTTCTGCAAGGCCAAAGAAACCATCAAAAGAGCAGTGAGACAATCCACAGACTGGGAAAAAATATTTGCCAACTCTAATTCTGACAAAGGTCTAACATCTAGGATCTAAAAGGAACTCAAACGTGCTGAAAAGAAAAAAAAAAAGTCCCATTACAAAGTGGGCAAAAGATATGAATAGACACTTCTCAAAAGGAGACATATGAGTAGCCAACAGATACATGAAAAAAATGCTCAGTCTCACTAAGAAATGCAATTAGAACTACACTGAGATACCACCTAACCCAGTCAGGATGACCATAATCAATAACCCAAAGAATAACAGATGCTGGAGAGGATGTGGTGAAAAGGGAACACTTCTACACTGTTGGTAGGAGTGTAAACTAGTACAGCCTCTGTGGAAAACAGTGTGGTGATTCCTAAAAGTTCTAAAAATCAACCTTCCATATGACCCCGCAATCCCCCTATCCAAAATACACCCAGAAG